>JAVJIF010027178.1:0-64496 GCA_038442645.1 Agave tequilana
TATATATTTTTTTCTTAAACTTATCTAATCATCTTTCACATAAATACTAAGGCTTGCTTAGGCCAAAGCTCCTAGCTAATCAATAATTAGATTTGTTTATCTTTTTTTTTCAAACTTATCTAATTATCTTTCGCATAAATACTAAGGCTTGCTTAGGCCAAAGCACCTAGCTAGTCAATAATTAGATTTGTTTATTTTTATATATATATATATTTTTATAAGGCATAAGAATCTTTGTTTTGAACCCTAAGTGTGTAAGTGTATGAAGTGTGCATATTCATCAAGGTAAAGATCAAGACTAAATTACTTGACAAATTTTCTCCTAACCCTAAAAATCAAACAAATAAATCTTATTTTGACCAAGTATAGAAATCCTAATTTGGATTTTCCTATTCCTTAAAATTAACTTAATTTCTTACAAAAATAAGTCAAAATATTGTTTCTATTTTTCAAAAGTTTTAATAAAAAGAAAAACCTAAGTTATGTTAGACCCTCCCCCACACCTATCTCATGCATTGTCCTCAATGTATGAATTAATGCATAGATGCATGAAAAAGAAGAAAGGGAAGGAAGTGTTACCTTAAGGTGGCGGTTCCGGTGGTGGTCTGATTGGTCCACGAAACGCGGCCCAATCGACTTTTCGTGGGATTCGGAGGAACCCACCAGAAATATCTTTAATATAACTCAGTAAAAAGATAAATCCATGAAGAATTTTTTATTAAAATTTAAACCCATCTAATTTCCAAATTCCATAACTAATTTCGGAGTCAAATTGTCAACCACCTCGTCCCAGAATGGAGTATGAAAAGATAGAATGATTGACTTGGACTCAGGAAGTACAGGAAACTAATACTGACTCAGGAAAGTGACTTAAGTCAAGTAAAGGTTCAGGAGTCGAGATGGTTCAAGAAGCGGGTCCAAGTCAAGAAGTTGAAACTCAAGTCCAGTATTTTCTAACAATGGGATGTGACTTAATCTTGATGATTCAAGTGCAAGAATGATAGGTGGGGAATCAAAACTGACTCTAAAATTTACTCAAGTTTGGTAACAAAACAGGAGTCAATATTGATTCAGAAAGGTGAACTGGATCACAGATTTGAGAATCTAGGTCACATATCTCATTGAGTTCAATATCATAAAAATGAGAACTTGTCAATTTGTCAATAGGATCTTTCAAAAGTATATAATTGATCAAGTTCAATATGATCTCAAGATGGGTGATTCATTTCATTATGAATTGGTACAGGATCCAATGTTGACTCCGGGAAAGATTGAAGTCAGTTGTGATATACCAGAGTCATTATTGAATCAGGAAGAAGAATTGAATCACTAAGTTGGGGTTTCAAGATCATATTCATTCTCAAGTTCTATTTCAGGAAAGGAATAACTTGCCAAACTGTCAATATCTTTTTCAAAATTTGGAGTTTGGGCAAGTTCAAATGGTTGTTCTGAAATAGAATCTTGATTTTCAAAACACATGACTCTTCGGCTCTAACAGAATGTAAGTGACATCAGAACGGTGGGAACGTAGAGATTCGACCATCATATCTCTATGTCACGATTACGAGCGTTTTGAGCTTGAGTCATGGCTTTAAGCATCTTTTCATAATTGATGGATTCATTGTTTTGATGAAAAGATGAAGTATTGTCTTGGAATTGGTGGTGAAATTGTGAGTCCATTAGATTTTGTGATTGTTGTTTGGACTCACGCATACTCTTTCCAAAATTGATGGTTTTCTATATTTGGACTGGTGGAACTGAGTATGACTCTTGGGGATATTGTGGACTAGGTGGATAAGGGGGACAAGTTGGTTGAAAATTATGCTCGGGGTAGGTGAATCCCACTGACTCTGTGAAGAGTTGAAATCGTTTATGGAAATTATAGTCATACGATGGGGGGACATAGGTTATATTGATTCGGATAAGACCATCCGGCACACTAGGTTGGTTAAAGTCATGATATGCGGGTTGGTAATATCCGAAAAAGAGTTGATGTGTAATATGAATTATTATTGAAGTTGAAAAAAATTGTTATTATAGGCCATTATCACACAATGGAATACAAACAAAAAGAAAGAAAAACAAACAAATAAACAAACAAAGAAAAAGAAAAAATTCTAACCTAAGTTAGGGTAGACCTATGACTAGACGCTCCTAACTGGTTAGACTGTCCACGGGAGGTCCAATGCAGACTTTGACCACAAGCTAATCAGCCAGGTCAGGGCAAGGTTGGTTGGAGGTTTTCCGTCAAAGACGTTCCTTAATTAAATAACCACCAACCTTCGGGCTTTCGGCCCTTAATACTTTCCTAGACACTGATTTGACAAGAGTCAAATTCCAACACCTTTCCCCCTTAGGATAATCTCCTAATTGAGTCCGAGATGTCCCTAGGGCCAACGTTCTACTCATTTTAAGTTAGGCTTGGGGTAGTGAGTGCTTGGAATCTGATTTTGGGCTAAGGAAGGGTGATTAAATCCCCACCTTATCTTGTTAATGGTGTGGTGCCTTAAGATCAGTTTGTGCAAGTGTACAGGATATGTAAATAAGATTCACTCAAAGCGATAAAAATCAACCAAGAAATGAGTCCTATTCTACATGCAATGCGAACGTACCTTGCTCCAGCACTCTTCAACAGTAAAAATAAATGAATTGAAAAGACACGTGCCTAAAATGCAAACGTCTAATCAATTTTTTATCTTTTCAAACAATGTTTTACTGTTGATTATTAGCAGGCTTATGATGGCATATAAGAAAAAGTAAGTTGCAGAAAACTACAATTTGCAAAGTAAGCAGCCCTGCAAAAAGACAGTTAGTAGTCCACTCCTTTTTACCGCGTTTTCGCGGCGTTGGCCGCAGATCCGCGGCAAAGCAGAGGGCACTTGGTCTCTGCTTCTAGAGCAGAGGCCCAAGGCCACTTATATGTTACTGCAACTTTAATTTCCTGCTTTGCTTGCCCTATAACCTGCAACAGAGAAGAAAATTTGTTTTAGTTCTAAAAAATTTTCAATAAAAATTCAGATTTCAATAAAAACAACGTTACCCTCCCCGGCAACGGCGCCAAAATTTGATTGAGGTACAACTTGCACAAAAAATACGGAATTACAGAACTTAGAATGAAGATGTGCAAGTGCTCAATTCTTACCGCTATAGCAAGTGGGCTATGCGGGTCGTGATCCACAAGGAGGGTTTTGCGATAGAAGCGTTTACGTTCTTTATTGAAATCGTTATGAAGAAAAGCGAAGATTCTTCTTTGTTTAAAGTTAAGAAAATGAAAAGAGTTAATAGTTAAAGTTAAGAAGAAGCGATAGATGAAGAAGGTGGAAAACTCAGAAAACGGCGAAAGCGACTATGTACAAATGATTATTTACAAGGAAGTGAAAAAGATGATTTAGAAGAGGTATTGTTGGTGATTTAATTTACAGAAATAAAGAAAAGAAATAAAAATAATTGCTTACCTTCTTTTCACCAAAAGCTTACCTTGAGTCTTCAGCGACGATTTTACCTTGAAATGGAGGCATTCAGCGCATAGCCCATAAGATTTGAGTATTGGTCTCTTCCACATTACATCATCAAGACTAATTCAAGAATGAAATGATACAGAGAGAGAGAGAGAGACTCCATTCCATCGTCATGAGCTATCGGTGGCACTCGCAACGGCAAGGCTCTTTCGATGCTTTTAGACTCACTTGGAAGACAATTGTACCAAAAAGGAAAATAAAATAGAAAAGAAGAAGAAGAAGAAGAAGACTAAAAAGAAGTACATATACAGAAAGAACATCGATTCGATTTCATAACAATCAAAGAAAAGATATAAATCTTACACCGGTGTCACTCCAGCTCAAACTTCATTCTTGTTCTTCGATGAAAGTCTGATCTCCTCTTATTTACATAAATGAAAATTACAATTACATGAAAAGAAAAACAAAAACCTAAATTAAGAAATGGAAAACTAGTCTAAAGTCCTAACTCTGCATTGGCGTCCCATTTTCAGTGCAATTTCTGACTTTTTATAGGCATAACCTGTTGGCCCAAAGGCCTATCACCCTAGTTTTGATGATGATCAACTCATGAAGTTATGTTTACTAATGATCTTGTGATTTAAATAGTGACAGATTCATTATCAAGATCTTAGTAGGTGCATAGCTCAACAAAGGATAAAATGTCAAGATTTGGAGCTAGCACGGTGTCAAGCTTGGACCAAGTCAAGAAGATGAGAAGACTTCAAGGGAAGACTTCAAGATCAAGGCTTGTGTCTAGGTATAAGATTTTTGTTTTAGATAAAATGTAAAGGATAGATAGTTGGTAGATTGCTCAAGTATATATCACACACTCACACACAACACACTCTTGATTAAATTGTCTTTTCATAAAAGAATTTTCAGATTTAGAAAAGACTTTCATTTTGGAAAAACATAGTTTGGTTTTTGGTATTTCTCATATACTTATCTTTTAACCAAAACCATGTTTAGAGCTTTATGTCAAAAACTTAGATATTTCATCTTATTTGTGTAGTGGATCATATCCATACACACTATGCTTTAATGAATTCAAAATATCTAGTTTTTATTTAAAGGAGTTTTGGAAAAACAAGATTTTGGAAAATACAAGTTTTCTTTGGAACTAATATTTCCAAGTTACAAAAATAGTCCAATCTTTTATAACATGCCTTGATTTTGTGCAAACATGTTTGTATATCAAAGTATATTGGTTAAACTATTTTTGTAGATTTTTATGTATTTTATGGGATTTTATTTAAGCCAAAAAGACTAACTTTTTAATCCCAGAAAACTGTTTCAGGCTTCAGATAAGTCGACTTGCCCCCCTTTATAAGTCGACTAATCTTGGAGTCGGCCGACCGGACCGGTCGACCGACGTGCACAGATGTGCACGCCTTTGTGCACTGGAGGACGGCCGACCGTGCCGGTCGACCGCTCCAGAGAGCAGAGCTCTCTGGAAAGTTCGGCCGACCGTTCGGGTCGACCGACAGAGAGTTGGACTCTCAGCTCCAGTGGGTCGGTCGACCCAGGCGGTCGACCGTGGCTCCAACGGTCAGAAATTTGACCGTTGGCGGTCGACGCACGGGTCGACCGCAGCTCTGACAGACCCCAACGGCTATATTTTTCTGGCCTATAAATTTGGGGGTTTGGTCATTGTTTTGAGCTAAGATTTTGGAGACTCTTAGAGCCAGTTTTTCCCATTCATTCCAGAGGTTTTTCTCCACAAATTAGAGCCAATACTTTCAATTAAAAGGAGAGTTTATCAAGAGTGCAAAAGAGAATTTCTTGAGTTTTTCACCAAAGATTCTTTTCTTGTTTTCTCACACAAACACTTGAGCATCCATTGAGCTATTCATCTTATAGGAGTGTTGTAGTGAGAGCTTTCATTGGTGATCAAAGTGTTTAGATCACCAAGATTTCATTTCTTGTTCTTTGAGAAGACGGGCAAGTGTGCTCGTGGTTGTTTGGGTCCAAGTGTGGACTCGTTGTTTTCGGGTTCGGGTGCGAACTCGTGTTTGAGGTGCGGCCTCGGCGAGCCGGTGGGCTTGCGGTGTGTACGGGACTAGGGAGTCGGAGGGCTTGTAGGTGTTGCGGCACCGAGGAGAGATCCATTGGGATCTTGCATAGTGGAAATCCTTCGTGTGTCGAAGGCGGGGATGTAGAGCAAGTGTGCTCGAACCTCGAAACATACCCTTGTGTTTGCGATTGCTCACTCTCTCTCTCTCTCTCTCTCTCTCTCTCTCTCTCTCTTTTCTCCTTTATATCTTGCATGCTATTTATTGTGCTTTCATTTACATGCTTGATATACATTGTGCTTAATTGATATACTTGCTTGAGTTGTTTGCTAACACTTGTATTTAACCAAGAGAGCCAACGCGGCACCTCAACCCATTCAAGGGGAATCTAGAGGAGTTTGTCCAGAGCCCTTCACGGGGAATTCGGCAACACTCTTTGTTATACGTGGTGTTTAGTGTAAAAGATTTAATTAGGTCATAATTGTTCTAGCTTCCCGCATTATTTGCATCATTTGGCATTAAGTGACCATTAGATTAGCCATCACCTATTCACCCCCCTCTAGGTGAACCTACAATTGGTATCAGAGCTCGGTACTCTGATTTGGGTCTAACAACCTAGAGTTAAAGATCCTCATTTTTAGGCTAATCACAATATTTTTTGTACACACACCATGGACTTCATGTCACCACCCATGTTTGACATTGTTAACATCCATATATGGAAGGTGAAGATGTCCTTGTACCTCAAAGCCTTAGGTTATCATGTTTATCTTGCCACTACTAATAATGCATATTGTTTAGATGGTAAGAATTTTGAGGCTAATGCAAAAGCCCTAAGTGCTTTAAGATCTAGCCTAGATGATGTTTATCTATCTAGGGTTGCTAATCTTGATTTGGCTTTTGTAGTTTGGAACACCCTCCTCTCCCTTGGCGAAAAAGATCAATATTATGCGGGGAGCGATTCGGACGTTGGAAGCGACATCTCCAACGTATGCTATATGGTCCAAGGGGATAACCCCCTTGAGGTAAACTCCGAATCCGATGATGAGGACATGTCATATGATGAGCTCACTTCATTTTGTCAACAATTCTTGAAAAATATGACATGCTTAAGAAGAAAATAAAAATTTGAAAAAGAACATTGCTTGCATGCATAAAGAACTTGATTCATCTAGAAGTAACATTGCATGTTTAGAAAAAGATAACAAAAATTTGAAAAAGAATTTTGATTGCATGCTTAAAGAAAAAGATTCATTAGCAAACAAGATTGCATGCTTAGAAAAGAAAAAGAAGTTTTGAAAGATGAAATGTTTCCTTGATGACTAAATTAAATAATCTTTGTGAAGAAAACACTATTTTGAAAATAAAGTTGATTTGGTGGAAAAACAAAGGAAGTTGTTTTTCAAGAAAATATTACTTTGAAAAGAAAATTTGTTGAAAAAGAAAAATAAATTGTTTCTAAAAGAAAAAGAAAAATGATTCTATATCTCACATGTCTTTACATGCTACCATTGATGATAGTGAGATTAAGAATTTGAAAAATAAAATAGATAGTTTGAGTTCAACTTTGAACTCTTGTGCTTTTAATCATTCTAGGTTGGAGTCAATGTTTTCAAAGAAACAAACTCCACACATTCATGCACATCCACATCATGCATATGCTTATGTTACACGTCATGACCACACACATACACATAAGCATCCTAAGGTGTACAAATGTACACATTGTGGCCGCAAAGGCCATTTAGCAAAATTTTGTTATGACAAGTTGCATCATTTTAATTTTGCAAATAAAAATGTTTGGGTGCCTTACAACAAGACTAACCCCAAGGACCCAAGAAAAAAATGGGTACCAAAACCCCACCCCATGTTTTTGATCTAGGTGAGGGCTCTCACAAAACGTGAGAGATTTGGTGCCTTGGTAGTGGATGCTATGGACTTGATGGACACACTTTGAATGCATCGCTATCAAGGGAGTTTTGGTGGGAAAGACCACTTATTTGGAGCTTTGGAGTTGGTAACAATCTCTAAACTCCCATTTTATTTATGTTCATGCTTGTTCATTCATAATATTTTGAGCATGTTCATGTTTTATGATTTATTGTGCTTCATGTGGTAAAATCTTGTTTAGATGTAGTATTTGTCAAAACTTGGATTTATACATGTACAAGTAGTGAGCCACATTTGATTCATATACGTTTGCACTTCATTGTTCATTTGTACTCACTATATGCACATGTATAGCCTAGTTTTGATGATTCTTTCATTTACACTTGTTTTACCTATTTTCATGCTTTACTTCATGTATATGTATTTTTAATTCAAATCTAATAATATACATGTATACCCGTGAGTCTCTTGCCTTCATGCAAATACTTTAATAGACTCTTTTATGTTTGGGATATGTATGTGTATTGTTAGGATTGGATAAATCATACATATGCCTAGAAGTGTATTATTTTTTTTAAGAAAAATAAATTTTCATGTTTTATAAAATGTTATTCATCTTATTGAGCTTCAATGATCATTTTCATGATAATGCTACTTACATGACTTTGAACACTCACACTTTATTTATTTTGTCATGACTTTGATTCATGAATACTTTTATGAGCTTAATCGATCTTGAGTGTAAAACTTTGTGTATTTAGTCTTGATTCATGAAATATATATGATTTGATGATTTTGAAGGATCTTTAACTAGTTTTTCAAAAATTATCTTTAACTAGTTAATTATTCTTCATTTGGTAGTGATTTTCAATGCTATACTATTTTCAAATTTTTTTTTGAAAACTCTATCCTTTATGGGAGGATGGATGGGCGTGTATGCCTTGTAAGCTTAATTGACAAATCTTTTACCTTGTGCATATCAATGGATGGTAGGTTTTGAGTTATATACATGATTTATATTGTTATTTTCAATTGGTATCATTGGAACTTTTCAATTGGTATCTAAATTGAAATTTTTGTATATACTCATATTTTGTTTATATGTATGTATGCCTTCATTGACAATCTCTATTATCATACATATATATGATATTTTAGTGCTTACTTTTACAATTGGTATTCTTATTTAAAAGCACAATGTTTATGAAAAATAAAAAAAAATTTTGATCATTATTTTAAATTGGTATCAATATGCTTCAATTTCAAAAATGTTATAAATTTCAATTGGTATCAATATGATAATGATTACTTTCATTTGGTATCTTAAAATTTGTTTGTTTTACAAAAGGCTCTGATACCTTTCAAAATTTTGTTTAAGAAAAAAGAAAAATTAAAAATGTTTTGATTTGTATTTCCTATATGCAAGGAGAGCTTAACATCTCTCTTACGTATAGATTCATGTTGAGTATATTATAAATTGAGGAGCTTAACAACTCTTCTTTATATGATATACGTGTGTAGAGGGAGCTTCACATCTCCTCTTATGCATTACATAATATGTGTTATGTGAGTTAGGGCTTGTCATCCCTTCTTTATGTAATGCATATGTGTAGGGAAGCTAACTTAGCGTCTTCCTCTTCATGAATGTATATCGCATATAAATCTTTATTGATTGATTTGTATTACCCCTTCTTGATCTCTTTGCTTTTGACAAAAGGGGGGAGAAAATTTTGTTTGATTTGATTTTACTTTGAACCCTTTGTTGATGAGTGACAAAAGGGGGAGAAGTATTTGAGTTTATATGCATGTTTTCATTGCTTAAGGGGGAGTATTTGTCTTCCTTATTGTTTATGCATATATGTTTTTTTTTTGTATTGCAAATAGGAGAAAAAGATTTTGATTTATGCTTATTGCATGTTTTATCTCCATACATTTGCATACATATTTATGAGCTTCATTGTCATATATTATTATTTATGTCTATGCATGAGTTAAGGGGGAGCTTCTTTGAAGCTTTACTTTAATCCATGCATATATAACTCCATGAGTTTTGTCATCATCAAAAGGGGAGATTGTTGGCCCAAAGGCCTATCACCCTAGTTTTGATGATGATCAACTCATGAAGTTATGTTTACTAATGATCTTGTGTTTTAAATAGTGACAGATTCATTATCAAGATCTTAGTAGGTGCATAGCTCAACAAAGGATAAAATGTCAAGATTTGGAGCTAGCACGGTGTCAAGCTTGGACCAAGTCAAGAAGATGAGAAGACTTCAAGGGAAGACTTCAAGATCAAGGCTTGTGTCTAGGTATAAGATTTTTGTTTTAGATAAAATGTAAAGGATAGATAGTTGGTGGATTGCTCAAGTATATATCACACACACACTCTTGATTAAATTGTCTTTTCATAAAAGAATTTTCAGATTTAGAAAAGACTTTCATTTTGGAAAAACATAGTTTGGTTTTTGGTATTTCTCATATACTTATCTTTTAACCAAACCATGTTTAGAGCTTTATGTCAAAAACTTAGATATTTCATCTTATTTGTGTAGTGGATCATATCCATACACACTATGCTTTAATAAATTCAAAATATCTAGTTTTTATTTAAAGGAGTTTTGGAAAAACAAAATTTTGGAAAATACAAGTTTTCTTTTGAACTAATATTTCCAAGTTACAAAAATAGTCCAATCTTTTATAACATGCCTTGATTTTGTGCAAGCATGTTTGTATATCAAAGTATATTGGTTAAACTATTTTTGTAGATTTTTATGTATTTTATGGGATTTTATTTAAGCCAAAAGACTAACTTTTTAATCCCAGAAAACTGTTTCAGGCTTCAGATAAGTCGACTTGCCCCCCTTTATAAGTCGACTAATCTTGGAGTCGGCCGACCGGACCGGTCGACCGACGTGCACAGATGTGCACGCCTTTGTGCACTGGAGGACGGCCGACCATGCCGGTCAACCGCTCCAGAGAGCAGAGCTCTCTGGAAAGTTCGGCCGACCGTTCGGGTCGACCGACGAGAGTTGGACTCTCAGCTCCAGTGGGTCGGTCGACCCAGGCGGTCGACCGTGGCTCCAACGGTCAGAAATCCGACCGTTGGCGGTCGACCGCACGGGTCGACCGGCAGCTCTGACAGACCCCAACGGCTATATTTTTCTGGCCTATAAATTTGGGGGTTTGGTCATTGTTTTGAGCTAAGATTTTGGAGACTCTTAGAGCCAGTTTTTCCCATTCATTCCAGAGGTTTTTCTCCACAAAATTAGAGCCAATACTTCCAATTAAAAGGAGAGTTTATCAAGAGTGCAAAAGAGAATTTCTTGAGTTTTTCACCAAAGATTCTTTCCTTGTTTTCTCACACAAACACTTGAGCATCCATTGAGCTATTCATCTTATAGGAGTGTTGTAGTGAGAGCTTTCATTGGTGATCAAAGTGTTTAGATTACCAAGATTTCATTTTTTGTTCTTTGAGAAGACGGCAAGTGTGCTCGTGGTTGTTTGGGTCTAAGTGTGGACTCGTTGTTTTCGGGTTCGGGTGCGAACTCGTGTTTGAGGTGCGGCCTCGGCGAGCCGGTGGGCTTGCGGTGTGTACGGGACTAGGGAGTCGGAGGGCTTGTAGGTGTTGCGGCACCGAGGAGAGATCCATTGGGATCTTGCATAGTGGAAATCCTTCGTGTGTCGAAGGCGGGGATGTAGAGCAAGTGTGCTCGAACCTCGAAACATACCCTTGTGTTTGCGATTGCTCACTCTCTCTCTCTCTTTGTCTCCTTTATATCTTGCATGCTATTTATTGTGCTTTCATTTACATGCTTGATATACATTGTGCTTAATTGGTATACTTGCTTGGGTTGTTTGCTAACACTTGTATTTAACTAAGAGAGCCAACGCGGCACCTCAACCCATTCAAGGGGAATCTAGAGGAGTTTGTCCAGAGCCCTTCACGGGGAATTCGGCAACACTCTTGGTTATACGTTGTGTTTAGTGTAAAAGATTTAATTAGGTCATAATTGTTTTAGCTTCCGCATTATTTGCATCATTTGGCATTAAGTGACCATTAGATTAGCCATCACCTATTCACCACCCCTCTAGGTGAACCTACAATTGGTATCAGAGCTCGGTACTCTGATTTGGGTCTAACAACCTAGAGTTAAAGATCATCATTTCTAGGCTAATCACAATATTTTTTGTACACACACCATGGACTTCATGTCACCACCCATGTTTGACATTGTTAACATCCATATATGGAAGGTGAAGATGTCCTTGTACCTCAAAGCCTTAGGTTATCATGTTTATCTTGCCACTACTAATAATACATATTGTTTAGATGGTAAAAATTTTGAGGCTAATGCAAAAGCCCTAAGTGCTTTAAGATCTAGCCTAGATGATGTTTATCTATCTAGGGTTGCTAATTTTGATTTGGCTTTTGTAGTTTGGAACACCCTCCTCTCCCTTGGCGAAAAAGATCAATACTATGCGGGGAGCGATTCGGACGTTGGAAGTGACATCTCCAACGTATGCTATATGGTCCAAGGGGATAACCCCCTTGAGGTAAACTCCGAATCCGATGATGAGAACATGTCATATGATGAGCTCACTTCATTTTGTCAAATAATTCTTGAAAATATGACATGCTTAAGAAAGAAAATAAAATTTTGAAAAAGAACATTGCTTGCATGCATAAAGAACATGATTCATCTAGAAGTAACATTGCATGTTTAGAAAAAGATAACAAAAATTTGAAAAAGAATTTTGATTGCATGCTTAAAGAAAAAGATTCATTAGCAAACAAGATTGCATGCTTAGAAAAAGAAAAAGAAGTTTTGAATGATGAAAATGTTTCCTTGATGACTAAATTAAATAATCTTTGTGAAGGAAACACTATTTTGAAAAATAAAGTTGATTTGGTGGAAAAACAAAAGGAAGTTGTTTTTCAAGAAAATATTACTTTGAAAAGAAAATTTGTTGAAAAAGAAAAAGAAATTGTTTCTAAAAAGAAAAAAAAATGATTCTATATCTCACATGTCTTTACATGCTACCATTGATGATAGTGAGATTAAGAATTTGAAAAATAAAATAGATAGTTTGAGTTCAACTTTGAACTCTTGTGCTTTTAATCATTCTAGGTTGGAGTCAATGTTTGCCGCGGAAACGCTCCCCCTAACTCCCCAACTTTGCTGCGGAAACGCGGCCTGGGCCGCGTTTCCGCGGCCACCTGGCCACACCCTGTTGGTGGGTCGCCCTGGTTTCGATTCCTGCTTTTATCTTCAGTAGGTTTGTCAGTTTGAGTCCCGTATTGTGACATAATGGCCTTGGATTCTTGGCTTTAACCGATCTATTCTGAGAGGATTCTTCTCAATCGGTTCTCAACCTCTTAATTTTGCCCTGATTCAGTGAGCTCGAATTAATTCTGATTTAACTCAGAATTTTGGTGGGCTTTTGGGCTCATTTCTCTTCATTTCCTTAAGGAATGGGCCTGCAAATAAATTAAGCAATTAATTAGGACAATGCAAAGTTTTATTCTATAATAAGTATGAAAATATGATATTAAATATGCAACATTAGCGACCAATCATACGCTATCTTGAAGCTTACGGCGATTCAAAACTGATTATCAATCAGGTTAAAGGCGAATATGAGGTCCGCCACGAGAATTTGGTGCCTTATTACCATACAGCCATCGAATTGGCTAATCTGTTCGAAAGCTTCTACATCGGACACGTATCTCGATCTCAAAATACCAAGGCGGACGCTCTTGCTGCATTAGCAACAACATTAGCCTTACCGGTCGACACCGAGTATCACCTCACAGTGGCAACCCGACATCTTGTATGCTCTAAGCATATGATAAGAACCCGAGAAGTCTATAACGTCTTCACGGATCTTGAGCCGAGAGATTGGCGATTTCCTCTCATCGACTATGCTTTACATGGTCTGCTACCAGACGATCCTAAAGAAGCGGCATCTATCAGACGAAGGTCTCTCCGTTTCTACTACGATCCAACTTTGAAGACGCTTTAACCGTCATTCATATGACGGCGTCCTCCTCCGTTGCCTTTCCAATTCAGAGGCACAGGAAGTGCTTAAAGAAGCACACGACGGCATTTGCGGAGCTCATCATCCAGGTCCAAAACTTAAAGACAGATTGCATAGACTTGGATACTATTGGCCGACTATGATAGCCGATGCCATCCAATATGCACGAAGGTGTAAAGCATGCCAGATTCATGCGGATTTCATACACCAGCCCTCGGAGTTGCTCCACCCGACTGTTGCTTCATGGCCATTTGAAGCATGGGGAATAGACGTCGTAGGGCCGATTAGCCCCTCTTCGACAAAAGGTCACCGTTTATCCTGGCAATAACCGATTACTTTTCAAGATGGGCGGAGGCTATACCATTGGCTGAAGTCAAAACCTCTAATGTGGTTAATTTCATCAAACGCCATGTCATCCATCGATTTGGTGTTCCTAGACGGATCATCTATGACAACGGTCCACAATTCATAAGCCAAGTATTCTACCGGTTCTGCGATAAATACCGAATTCAGAATGTGGCTTCAACCGCCTATAATCCTGCCGCCAATGGCTTGGCGGAAGCATTCAACAAAACAATCATCAAGTTACTCAAGAAGTTCGTCTCCTCGAATAAGCGAGATTGGGACGAAAAGCTTGGTGAATGTCTTTGGGCCTACTGGACCACGGTTCGAACACCGACAGGCAATACGCCTTTTTCCTTGGTATATGGGTGTGAAACAGTCATCCCATTGGAAATTCAGATGCCGCATTGCGAGTCGCTCTGACCACTAAGATCACATCAGAAGACAATGATCGATTGCGTCTTCAAGAGCTCGAAGCCCTAGATGAGAAGCGGCTACAAGCTCAGTAACATATCGAGCTGTATCAAGCTCGAATTTCAAAAGCCTTCAATAAGAAGGTCAAACAAAGAGTCTTCCATAAAGGAGATTTGGTTTTAGCCGTCAGACGACTGATGATTATGACGCACAAAATCAAAGGCAAATTTCAGCCTAAATGGAAGGACCGTTCATAATAGAAACAGTCTATTCAACAGCATACCGCCTTATGACTTCAGATGGCGACCTACTCATGATGCCGATCAATGGCAAGTTCTTAAAGAAGTATTATCCTTAATCAGGGATCCTTCATATGATCAAGTTAACACTACACCTCTGATCAAGATCTTCGTGTCCAAAGTACACACAAAGAGAGCCTTTCTCTTCCTCCAAGCGAGATCACACAACCATAAACCAGTAAGGAACCTGACCGTATACTGGTTGTCTCAAAAGCGAATCAAGGTTACACATACGTTAACCGGATGATCCAACGTCCTTAACAATTAAGGATAGAGGAAAATGTTGGCTTTTAAGACCAACATAAGTCCTCGACAACTCATCATGCTGAGGGGAATAGCATGGCTAGCCCAATTCAAACGGTAGTTGGTAAAGGCATATCAAACCCATTGACAGCTGAGGATTTGCTAAAAATCCTAAGGGACCTGTTCCCATTTGATTCTCTCTCCAAAATCACTTACCAATTCTCATCCACAGAATGGTAAGACCACATATGCATTTCACTATTACGTTAACATTAAACCTATGACAGTGATTTCCTCGTTTCTCCTCGTGAAAACGAGCTCTCCAAAATCACTTACCAATTCTCATCCATAGAATGGTAAGACCACATATACATTTCGCTGTTACGTTAACATTAAACCTATGACAGTGATTCCCTCGTTTCTCCCCGTGAAAACGAGACCTTGTCCCAAACTCTATTCCAACCTTGAGCTTGGTGGCGTCTCAATCGGTTATGTCATTGCGATCTCTGAACCAGCAGACAGCCAAGTCTCAATTTCGAGCTTGTTGACATTTACAAAAGACAAGTCTCAATTCCGAGCACTGTTGACATTTACAAAAGACAGGTCTCGATACTTATTGACATTTACAAAAGATAAGTATCACCAACCTTGAGCTTGGTGGCGTCTCAATCGGTTATGTCATTGCGATCTCTGAACCAGCAGACAGCTAAGTCTCAATTTCGAGCTTGTTGACATTTACAAAAGACAAGTCTCAACTCCGAGCCCTGTTGACATTTACAAAGACAGGTCTCGATACTTATTGACATTTATAAAAGATAAGTATCACCAACTTTGAGCTTGGTGGCGTCTCAATCGGTTATGTCATTGCGACCTCTGAACCAGCAGACAGCCAAGTCTCAATTTCGAGCTTGTTGACATTTACAAAAGACAAGTCTCAACTCCGAGCCCTATTGACATTTACAAAAGACAGGTCTCGATACTTATTGACATTTACAAAAGATAAGTATCACCAACCTTGAGCTTGGTGGCGTCTCAATCGGTTATGTCATTACGACCTCTGAACCAGCAGACAGCCGAGTCTCAACCTTGAGCCTGTTGACATTTACAAAAGACAGGTCTCGATACTTGTTGACATTTACAAAAGACAAGTATCACCAACTTTGAAGCTTGGTGGTTCCTCAACCAGTTATGTCATCGCGACCTCTGAACTGACAGACTGCCAAGTCTCAGCATTCAATCCAGCAAAGGACTATTCTCTCAAATGGCACCAGTACAATTTGGAACTGACAATTCAGAAAGTGGAGCAATTTGTAGATTCGACAGGGAGTCAAAATTATTATTTTCATTAATTCCAAAAGGATGGGATACATGGAGGCACATATATTACGACCTACGGGCGTACATTATAAGATCTGATCCGCTCTTCAAGAGAAGCCAGCCTCGTCCTCCTGTCATCAGCAGCCCGGACAAGCCCCTGCGACCTCAGCTCAGCCTCATTAAAGTTCGTCGCCTGGGCCAAACGAGCTTCGACCTCAGCCAAAGTTGCCCTCTGCGCTAGCTCCTGCCGTGAGAGTTCGCCACTCTGGGCCTTAAGCTGCTCAAGTCGCGTAGTCTCTTCAAGACGTGCTGATTCAGCCCTATTAAGGGCTAACTTCGCCATGAGTGGCAGACAAGCTGACGACCAGTTTTCACCCATCTCCGAGGGACAAGGAAGCAACTTGGACTTCACTGATCCAGCAAGCAGATAGTGAACCCGGATTGTCTCTAAACAGACCTCAGCAGGTCTAAGATGCTACCACTTAGCATCACATGAGCCCAAAGGGATAGCCTCGCCTGAGAGGCTAAGATCATCCAACTTCGCCTTGAAGCCATTCAAAGCTCCGCCAGGAAGCTAACTTATAGCTTCGCCTGAACTGCTAGAGCGCAACTCCGCAGAGAGAGTTAACTTCGCCTGAAGCCACATGCAATTGCGCAGAAAGGGTATGCGGTAGCTTCGCAACAGACGACATCTAGCTCCGCCGAAGAGCTTTCTTCTGATTTCGCCAGATACCTGCCTCCAGCTCTGCTGTGAGTTCAAAGCGGGGATCGCCGCTGCTGGTCTGCTATGGTCAACCTTTGACCAATCAAATCTCCAGATTAGATCAAATCTAATCAGGATTAAGATCAAATCCAATCAAGATCAAATCTGAGATCAAATTTGGCAGTTGATTGCCACAATCTCTTGACTCTTCTAAAACGAGTAAGAGGATCAGGGAAATCCTCCAAAATACGGAAAGGATCAAAACAGATCAAGAGGATCAACCGACCTGCCATTTCTAGCTTCGCAGAAGCTGATCCTAGCCTCGCAGTAAGGCTACTTTCCTAATTTAAATAAGATTTGATTCAATCTGTTTCCATATCTTGAAGGGACGATTATACCCTTGCTCTCCCTATAAATAGCCCATCAGGGGTACAAGGAGAGAGAGACCACGAAAAGGCTTTGAAGAGGCGATACGCAAGAGAGAAGAGGGCACAAGCAGAGACTTCTTCACAAAGCACCGTGCGTTCTTGAATTCAGAAAATTTTATAGAGAATTGCTTCTCTAATCAGGGTGTTGATACCCTAATACCTCCCTTCTTCTAAGGAATCTCCGGAACCAGGCGAGAAAGAATTCCTAAGATAAGGCGGTTTTGAGAAGTAGCAAGAGGGTTCTACCAACCTTCTGTTCTCTGATTTCCCGAACCAGCCCAGAAGGGAATCTCATCGCTCGCATCGTCAAAGGGACAAAGTGGTCGCGCGCTGACCAGACTCCTATCGGCACACTTCTCCAGATCTCTGAGGAGATCTACTTGTAATCTTTTTAAGAATACTTGTAATTTAGCTCCTCAACTCTTTTTTTTGTAAGTTTTCCCCTTTTGCAAATCAATGGAAAACAAGCATATATTGCGAGCCGGTAAATCTTTTAGATTCTAGCGTCTAATAATTTAACCTCTAGGTTTTCTATATAAAAAAAAGAGTTAAAACATGGAAAACAAATAGAAAAATTCTCAAATTTGTAAACAAGTTTTTTAACAATTTAGCTTACAATAGGTTTACATCTAATAATAAAAAATTGAATAGAAAAAATGACTAAAATTTTGTGCCTCCAAAACGGTTTAGAACCGAAGCAAACCGAAAATTTCGGTTCGGTTTGCTTTGATTTGTCCTTTAATCATTTTGATTTTAGTTCGGTTCAGTCCTAAATGGTTTGGTTTGGCTTCAAAAGAATTTAAAAAAACTGAACCCAAACCAAACCATGCTCAGGCCTAGCCATGGTCTCTGGACGTGGCAGAGGTCGTGGCCGTAGTTGTAGACGTTATTTTACAGGAGGATGTGGCTTATTTGCAGGTCGTGTTTCTTATGGTTCCTATGGTGATATAGACAGACTGTTGGTGATAATGGGGCTAGGCAATGTAAGCACTGCTGAAGGATTAACCACATCTTTGAAAAGTGTTGGGAGAAATTCGGTCGTCCCAAATGGGTACAACTAGCTAATACTGATACTACTCCCACTGTGACCAATGCTCCTATTTTCGTTGCAACTCATTCTGGTACAGCTAGATCTCACTGTAATTTTATCACAGGAGTAGTATGATAAACTACGTCAGTTCAATTTCTCTCAAAATATTCAGTCAGCGACTCATGCATTTTTTCAGGTATGAGTGAGTATAATGTCCCTCCTCACAAGTCTCGGATATTAGATTCAAGAGCCTCATCCCACATGGCAGGTATTAAATAGAAATTTGTTTCCTTAATGCTCTCTAATAAATTTTCTCCGGCTAATATTGCTGATGTATCCAGTCTCATGTATTAGGCAATGGGGTAGTTCAAGCTATTCCATCCTTAACTCTTACTGATGTCCTATATGTTCTGATATTTCATGTTAGCTTGTTGTTTATTAGCCAGTTTACCAAACATAATAACTGCAAGATAACATTTTTCCCTTCTCATTGTGTGTTTCAGGACCTGTCGACTAGGAGGAGGATTGGTTTGGGGCAGAGAGAGGAGGCATGTATTTTTTGGACGATCGAGTGACCCCTACTGGCTTAATTGCAAATCAGCCTGATCAAGTTCTACTCTAACACTGGCGCTTTGGTCATCCATCGGATCAAAAGCTTCGGTTTGTAGTTTCTATTGCATCATCTGTTTTCACCTTAGGTTGTGAGTTATGTGAGTTAGGTAAGTATTATCGTGCTAACTATCACAAGTCAATAATCGCAGTAGTCCTACATTTGAGGTAGTCCACTCAGATGTCTGGGGTCCTTGTCGTGTTCCTTCCATTAAAGGTTTTAGGTATTTTTTGCTTTTTTTTTTATGACTTCTCTCGCATGACTTGACTATACTTATTCAAGAGAGGCCAGAAGTATCCAAGATTATTGAACTTTTTTCTAATAAGATAAAAAATCAGTTTATTACTTTCATTCGTATACTTTATACTGATAATTCTTTGAAGTATGTCAAAAATGATGTGTCTACCTTCTGTTCCAATAACAGAATTATTCATCAGACATCATGTTCTCATATATCGCAACAAAACGGAGTTGTTGAACACAAATATAGACATATTTTGGATGTCGCTAGGATTATGATGATACATATAAGTATTCTCAAATATTTGTGGTCTGATGCTGTGTTAAGTGCTTGTCATCTAATTAATAGGATGCCCTCTTCTGTCCTTGATGGTCAAATTTTTTTTACTTGCCTCTATCCTAATTAGAGTGTCTTCTCCATGATTTCGTGTGTTTTTGGTTGTACTTATTTTGTTCAGGACTTAACTCTTGGTTTAGACAAACTTTCTCCTAGATCTATCAAGTGCGTTTTTGTTGGGATTCTGGAACTCAAAAGGGATACCGGTGTTATAATTTCTCCACCAAGAAATATTGTGTCTGCAGATGTAACATTCTTTGAGTCTGTTCCATATTTCTCCCTAAAGCATCTAGTTGCTGCCTCTAAACCTATTACTCTTCCCCTATCTGTATCATTGTCTGCACCAGCTTCGGCTGATTCTTTGCCAGTGCCATTGGTTGACACATCGGAGCCACTTGCATCAAAATTAGTTCAGAATTTCAGATATGTCTACACTCTTTGCCAAAAAGTTCCTGCCCCTGAACCAGCTCCAGCCGATCACTCTCCTTAAGATGATCTTCCTTCTCAACCATCAGCATCTTCCTCTGACCTTGATATCCCCATTGCCCTTCGTTAAGGTTACTGATCTTGCACTAATCATCCTATTTCAAAGTTCATTTTCTATGATCATCTTAACTCCACATTTCGTCAGTTTGCTCTATTTGTCTTCTGAGTATTACCCAAGTCTTGTAGGAGTCTTTATTGGTATCTGCCTGGAAGCAAGCCATGGATGAGGAGATGGATGCGCTTGTCTCTAGAGGAACTTGGGAGTTGGTTTCAGCACCCACAAATGCTGTTGTTTTGGGATATCATTGGGTCTATACCTTAAAGTTTAGCCCAGATAGATCGGTCAACCGAGGCCAGACTTGTCGCCAAAAGTTACTCAAACCTATGGAATCGATTATTTTGAGACATTCTCGTCAGTTGCCCGATGAATTCCATTAGAGTTCTATTTTCTGTTGTTGTTAACTTATCATTGCCTTTGTTCCAGTTGGATGTAAAGAATGCCTTCTTATATGGGGATCTTCAGGTCCTATATATAGAGCAAGCTCCAGGTTATGTTGCTCAGAGGAAGAATAAAGTCTGTCATCTCAAAAAGGCTATCTATGACCTCAAGCGGAGTTCACGGGCGTGATTTGAGAAGTCCAGCATTACCATCTCTAGCATTGGTTTTCACAGGTGTCACTCGGATTACTCTTTCTTCTTTCAGCACACAATCTCTCATCATAGTTCTGACAGTATATGTTGATGATATTTTGCTAACTGGTAGTGATTCAGCTGGGCTATTGGAGACCAAGGAGTATTTTAAGCGTCATTTTGTGATCAAGGACATGAGGAGACTTAAATACTTTTTGAGAATTGAAGTTGCACATCAAAAACATAGTGTACTTCTTTCTCAATGAAAGTATGCCCTGGATCTTCTGGAAGAAACATGACTTTTAGGGTGCAAGCCTACTAGTACTTCAATAGAAGTCAATGTGGACTTATGGTTTGATGACTGTCACACACTTGATGATCCAGGAAGATATAGGAGATTGATTGAGAGTTGATCCTTCTCACTGTTATTAGGCCAGATATAACTTTTGTGCTGGTGTACTGAGTAGGTTCATGCATCAGCTCAGAAAGGCTCATTGGTCAGCTGACTAAGGATTTTGACTTATATCAAGAGTTGTCCAGGAAAAGGCTTGTTAACTCCGCCAGTGCCCCGTTCACTGCCTCTCCCAAGCCAGGATAAAGGAGGAGAGTTGTGGTAGGTCTGTGACAGCCAACATAAAATATTGTCACATACTATGAACATGAACCAAGAACTAAATTTCGTTGGGACGTCCCCTACTGAGCAACGTGCTACATCGGAGCCCGGGTGTAGTGAAAAGTGGGCAAGAGTTGCTAGGTCGTCGTCCAGAAATGACGCGCCACATCGGCGCCCTGATGTGGTGTCAAATGAGTAAGAGTTCCCAAACTTTTATGAGCGGTGAGGGTAAAAAAAGTAGCTCATGAATATAGAATTAGGTTAACATCATGGAACATAGATTCTCTTACAGGTAGATTAGCAGAGTTAGTTGATGCTATGGTTAGACGGAATGTTAGTATTTTGTGTGTGCAGAAAACTAAGTGGGTAGGTGAAAAAGGTAGAATTATAGAGCCTTGGGGTTATAAACTTTGGTTTACTGGTAGAGATAGAAATCGTAATGGAGTGAGTGTGATCATAGATAAACAATTGCTTGAGGATGTAGTGGAGGTTAGGAGAAAGGGTGATATGATTTTACTAGTTAAAATTATTTTAGGTGGGGAGATTTTTAATGTTATTAGTGTCTATGCACCACAAGTAGGACTTGATGAGTTAAGTAAGCGTCAATTTTGGGAGGATTTAGATGAGATTGTGCAAGGCATACCTAGTAGAGAAAAACTTTTCATAGGCGGTGACCTCAATGGGCATGTAGGAACTAGCCATTATGGGTTTGATAGTATACATGGAGGATTTGGTTTTGGGAAAGAAATGAACCAGGTAACTCGATTCTAGATTTTGCTTTGTCATATGATTTGATCTTAGCGAATACTTGATTTAGGAAGAGAGAGTCTCACTTGATCACTTTTAGAAGTGGATCAAGTGCGAGCCAGATTTCTTTTTAACTAGAAAAGTAGATAGAGGTTGTTGTATGGATTGTAAAGTAGTACCGGGTGAGAGTGTAGTAACCCAACATAAACTCTTAATTTTATATATCCAAATTAGAAGGAGATTTAGAAAGATTAAACGTAAGTTAGATCCTAAGATTAAGTGGTGGCGGCTAAAAGAAGGTAACCAAAGAGTTTTTATAAATCGAGTAGTACATGAAGCAGATTGGAAAGCTCAAGATGATCCCAATACAACATGAAACAAAATTGCTAGCTGCATTAAAAGAGTAGTTAAAGATGTACTTGATGAGTCACGTGGTGGTGCTCCACCATGTAAGGATACATCATGGTGGAATGAAGAGGTAAAAGCTGTCATTAAGATCAAACGAGACTCTTATAGAGATTGAAGAAAAATTGTGATGGAGTGAGTTTTGAGAGGTATAAGCTAGCCAAGAAGGAGGCTAAGAAAGCTGTTCAGAATGCAAGAGCTAAAGTGTACAAAGAATTGTATGAGAAGTTGGATACCAAAGAGGTTGAAAAGAATATATATAGAATTGCTCGAATAAGGAGAGAAAGACTAGAGACTTATGTACTGTGAGGTGTGTCAAAGATGAGGATCAAAAGGTTTTAGTTCGAGATGAAGAAATCAAAGAAAGATGGAGAGAGTATTTTGACAAATTATTCAATGGTAGTTCTACTCAAGACTTGGATGACCTGACCATTCAGTGCCAGGATATGAACCATAATTATATGCGCAGAATTAGCGAATCTGAAGTTAAAGAGGCCTTGAAGAGGATGAAGTCAAGGAAAGCTGTTGGCCCGGATGGAATTCTTATTGAGGTATGGAGATGTTTAGGAGAGGTGAGCGTGAGATGGCTGAGAAACCTCTTTAATAAGATCTGGAAACTAAAAGATGCCAAATTAGTGGAGGAAGAGTACCTTAGTACCTCTCTATAAGAATAAGGGTGATATCCAGAGTTGTTCAAACTATCGTGGAATAAAACTCATGTGTCACACCATGAAGCTTTGGGAAAGGGTAATTGAACACAGGTTAAGGCAGAATGTTACAATATCTGAGACCTAGTTTGGGTTCATGCCGGGGCGATCGACGACAGAGGCTATTCATTTGTTTCGTCAACTTATAGAGCGATTTCGAGAGAGGAAGAGAAATTTGCATATGGTCTTTATTGATTTAGAAAGGCTTAAGATAAGGTGCCAAGAGAGGTATTATGGTGGACATTGATGAAAAGAGAGTCCCTATTAAATATATTGACATAATCAAGGATATGTACGATGAAGTAGTGGCAAATGTCAGAACTTGTGGAGGCATAACAAGTGATTTTTCTATCACAATTGGATTGCATTAAGGATCTGCATTGAGTCCATTCTTATTTGTCATAGTGATGGATGAGATTACTAGAGCTATTCAGGATGAGATACCGTGGTGCATGCTATTTGCTGAAGATATTGTCCTAGTCGATGAGACGAGAGCTGGGGTAAATGTCAAATTGGAGTTATAGAGGCAAACTCTAGAATCTCAAGGTTTTAAATTAAGTAGGGCCAAAACAGAGTATATGGAGTGTAAATTCAGTAAATATGGAATCCGAGATTATACTATTGTGAGACTAGATGGACAAGAAATACCGATGAGCAGTCATTTTAAATACTTGGGTTCTATTATCCAGAAGGATGGGGAGATCGATAGTGATGTCAACCATAAGATCCAAGCCAGTTGGTTGAAATGGAGGAGCACATCAGGAATTTTATGTGATCGTAACATTCCATTATGGCTGAAAGGAAAGTTTTATCGGACTGCTATTAGGCCAACTTTGTTATATGGCACAGAATGTTGGGCTATAAAGAGACATCATGCCCAGAAGATGAGTGTAGCAGAGATGCGCATGTTTCGTTGGATGTGTGATAACACGCGCAGAGATAAGGTGAGAAATGAGGATATTCGTACTACGATAGATATAGCCTCTATAAAAGAGAAGATGAGAGAAAACCGTCTACGATGGTTTGATCATGTGCAACGTACACCTACAGATGCGCCAGTCCAGCGAGTAGAGCATATCAATTTTGGGCAAGTTAAAAGAGCGCATGGAAGACCGAAGAAAACATGGATAAGGTAATACGACAAGATATAAAGGCTAAAGGTCTTAGTGAAGGCATATTGCTCGATAGGAATGAGTGGAGAAAGCTGATCCATGTGCCCGATCCGGCGTAATTCTTTTTTGGTTCATGTAGCCTACCCCAAATACTTGGGACAAATGGCTTAGTTGTTGTTGTTTGTCCAGGAAAAGGCTTGGTGTACAGGAAACATGGACATGCACGTATTTTTGGATACTCTGTCTCAGGTTATGCTGGTGACCGAGTCACTGAGGAGACAAAAAATCTACTACTGCGTATTGTACCTTTATTGGAGGAAATCTTGTGACTTGGAGGAGTAAGAAACAATACGTTGTATCTTACTCAAGTGCAGAAGAAGATTATAGAGCCATGACTCATACTGCATGCGGGATGGTATGGCTAGAATCTACTGGTAAAACTTGATTTTCGACATGTTGGACCAATGTCTATGCATTATGATAATCAATCTGCTATCTATATTGCACAGAATCATGTATTCATGAAAGAACCAAGAACATTGAGGTTGACTGTCATTTCGTCAGAGATTCTTGGACCAAGAAGGTGGTTACCTTTCAGTTCACACCTTCGTCGAAGCAATTAGCAAATCTTCTTGTCAAAGTTGTCTCACCTCAGGTGTTTTCTAATCTATGTAACAAGTTGGGCATATTAGATATCTATGCTCCAGCTTGAAGAGGAGTGTTAGATTAGATAATAAGTTAATTGGGTTATTGGGTTTATGTTTCCCATAACCCAATACCTATTTGTATTCTTTATATACAGACATGGTCTCTTTCTAAGAAAATATGCTTTTCTAGGATTTTTATTTATTAACAAAGATAAAATAGTCCAACTAACTAAAACAACTAAAACAACTAGATGTCCTCATCACTTCTCCTCTCTATTTCACAAATGGGAAGAAGAGATAAAATTAGGATATCGAAGGAGGATAACCATAAATAACACAAAATTTCTCCACCATGTTTTCTAATCTACATTCTCAATATGTCGTTATGTCTTGAGAAGTGGAAAGAACTTGAGAAGTAGAAAGAACTGCAATTCACATTCCACCTAAATTCTTTGGAATGCCTTGATTGCTGGGATAGATTCGTAGACCAGGTTCTTCTGTCAAAATAGCTTAATCTTAATTCTGTTCTTACCTTTCTGTTTTCTAGCTTATCTTAATTGGGTGAGTTTAATTTCACAAAAAGGTAGCTCTTCCTACCAGCTGTCTTGTTGATGTTTGTTGGAGTGCATTCTATAGCTGGATGCTTCAAGGGGAAGGCATAATTTGAGGAGAAAAAAGGAGAAAAAGGGTTGAGAAATCCAAACTAAGTAGAGCAGGAAGACAGAAGGCTACACTCAAAATCTCTGTAACTTGTTCTCAATTTTCATTCATGGACTCTATGGAAACTATGGTTACCTATATAAACTTGTTTAAGAACTGAATAAATATTACAGAAACACTGAGTCCTAACTCAGCCCCAATTCCCTGCAGACAAAACATAGACTCCTTAAACTAATAGCTATAACACTCACTCACAAAATAGTTTAAAACTTTAAATAGACCGTAATCTACTAGGGAATGCTATTTAGTTCAGAGGGGATTTGGGGGGCTTGTATCAGCACTCTTGTTTGCTCATAGTTTTTTGGGCTATGCATTTGGAGCACTCTTCGCATATTGTTAGCTTCATGCAGCAGCCAACTGGGTTTAATTCTTTTGTGAAGCTTTCTTGACTTCTGTTCATGTGCTGAACCCTTTTGATGAGAAAAGGCTTAGATGGCCACAATAATGAGCTTAAACGCAAATTGTGAGAAAGTTCCTTGGTCACTTTAATAAGGCCTCCTACTTTAATGTATCCATTGATCATTTTGTTGTCTGTGCAACAAGCTTGATTCCATTTGGAGGGGTTAGGAGGGAGAAAGAGGTGGAATTGGTGGTAAAAGTTTGGTGAGTTTTGGACTTGATTTGTTTGTCCACGCAGTGTGGAATTTGGAGGTTATGAACTAGAATTTTGCTTAAGTAATTAGAGCTTGAACAGTAAAAAGCTATAGATGATAGCTAGTTTGGTAGGTCAGATGTTGTTGGTTGCCCCGCTTCTTGGTTGGGGTGTGGATAGCACTGAAAGCAGGATTAGATGTGGAGTGTGTATTGGTATATCCTTATAAAAGTCCATTTCAATGGTTATGCATATGTAAATCCGATTAATGCAAATATGGGAAAGGTCTTATCTTTATGGAGTGGCTGTTGGTAGACATCTGTTTAACAGAGCTCAAATCATGCAAGGGCATGCACTAATATGTAAACCCTTGGCAGCTTCACTCATCTTAACTGCGTGCATCTTGTTGGAAAGAGAGAGGATGTAGTCGAGGAAGTCGACAAGGATCGTCGAGGAAGTCGACGAAGAAAGGATCAGCAGCAAAGCAGGCCAGCAGCAGCAGGAGCAGAAGTTCGGTCGACCGGCCCGGTCGACCGCCCGCAGTAGCAGGAGTTCGGTCGACCGGTCCGGTCGACCGACGTGCACAACATGCACAAGGAATCAGCTCGGTCGACCGTCCGGTCGACCGAGCTGAAGTGACCCAACTCTCGGTTGGGAACGGTCGACCAGTCCGGTCGACCGACAGTCGGGTTGCGGGCTGTTTTTGCTGAATCGGAAATCTGTTGTATAAAAGCAGGATTTCTAGGGTTTTGCTGTACCAAGGAAAGTTGTAGCTCTCTTGATACTCAGAGGTGCTGCATCCATTGTAATTGATTAATTCAATCAATAGAAACTCTCTTTCTTTGCCCCGAGGACGTAGGCATCAAGGCCGAACCTCGTTAATCTTTGTTTCGTGTTCTTTCTCTGGATTTTGTAATATTTGTGCTGCTGTTTGGAATTGTTCTTCGTGCTGTGGAGATCTAGGGCTTCCTCTTCTAGTTGTTGTCAGGGCACAACAAGTGGTATCAGAGCATCTCAGGTTTCGCTTGGGATTTTTCTAGAGATTCGGAGGGCATCGGGATCTGATTCGGTGGAGATCGTGTGTCGATCTCAGATCAGAGGTAGTCTTGTTCGTGGGATCGTGTGTCGATCACAGAACAACATAAGGAGTGCTCAAGGAATCATTGGTGGAGTAGATCCGGTGAGAAACTCAATCTAGGGTTTCGGGAAGAAGATAAAAATCTGTTTTTTTTATCGAAGTTGGGATCTATTTCTAGTTGTTTTTTTCCGCACATATAGAGGATCTAGATAGATGGCAGAGGAAAGTACTTCAGTTAGGACCATGAATCCTCATCCGAGGATTGACGTGGTGAAGTTCAATGGCACAAATAATTTCGGGATGTGGAGATGTGAGGTTATGGATGCCCTGAATGCATCGAACCTCGAAGATACTCTCCTTCTGGAGAAGAAGAGGAGCACAACCACTGATGAAGAGTGGGAGAAGATGAACATGTCAGCATGTGGTTTGATTCGTTCATGTTTAACACAAGACATAAAATATCTTGCGTTACATGAGACGTCGGCGAAGCATTTGTGGGAGACCCTTGAGAAGAAATATCTGACGAAGAGTATCGAATCGAGATTGCAGCTTAAGAGTAAGCTGTACCGGTTTCAGATGAAGAAAGGGAGCACCGTGAATTGACACATCAACCGCTACACGAAGCTTCTTACAGATTTGGTGAACGTGGATGTCCAGGTAGATGAGGAAGACAAGGCGATAATCCTCTTGACCTCACTCCCGGTGGAGGAGTATGAGACATTCACTCTAACCTTTATCAATGGTAGACAGACTCTGGACTATCATGAGGTGTCGTCTGCACTGACAAGTTATGAGACGAGGAGAAAGGAGAGACATCCTTCTCAGTCAAGCTCATCGGCGGAGGCACTGGCAGTAAGAGGCAGGGGTTCATCAAGGAAGGGCAAGGAGAAAAGAGGAAGATCAAAGTTCAGGCCAGGGTTTAGGGATCTCAAGAAGAATCAGTGTGCCTTCTGCAGAGAGATAGGGCACTGGAAAGTGGACTGTCCGAAGTTCAAAGAGAAGAAGAAGGAGTCGAAGCCTGAGGCAAATCTCGCAAAGGTGGTTAATACTCCGAGCAGTAAATCACAGGCAGATGGATCAGACTCAGATTCGTCGGTGTTCTCATTTTCAGTTACTACTCCCATCGTAGGCTACTTAGGTGAAAATGAGTGGATCATGGATACAGGTGCTACATACCATGTATGTCCTAATCGGGACTGGTTTTTCAGTTTTGAGAAGCTGGAGGGGTGTTCAGTCGTCATGGGCGATGATCATCCATGCATCATGGAGGGTGTTGGTACAATCCAAATTAGAATGTTTGATGGGATGGTTAGGGAGCTGAAGGAAGTGAGGTATGTACCTCAGTTGAAGAGAAACCTGATTTCCGTTGGAGCTTTAGAGTCATTGAGCCTTGGGGTGTCGATTAAGGAAGGAGTCCTTAGGATGACAAAAGGTTCGATGGTGGTGTTGAAGGCCAATCGCCAGAACAATCTATACTACTTTAAGGGTAGTACGGTGATAGGTCAAGTGGCGGCTTCTACCAGTTCAGAGGAAGATTCAACCAGGCTGTGGCACATGAGGCTGGGACATGCAGGAGAGAAGTCATTGCAAACTCTTGCGCGGCAAGGGTTGTTGAAGGTGCCGAAACCTGCAAGATGGAATTCTGTGAACACTGTATCATCGGCAAGAAGACCAAGGTGAAGTTCGGCACAGCAACACATTGCACCGAAGGGATTCTTGACTATGTGCACACGGATGTTTGGGGAGCTATCAAGACTGCATCGATTGGAGGTAACCATTATTTTGTATCGTTTATTGATGACTATTCTAGGCGCTGCTGGGTATATACCATGCGACACAAAGGAGAAGTCTTAGAACTGTTCGTGAAGTGGAAGACGAACTTGGAGATAAGCACTGAAAGGAAAATCAAGGTCCTCCGTTCTGATAATGGAAGAGAATACAACTCCGATCCTTTCCTTCAACTATGCCTTGATGAGGGCATAGAGAGACACTTCACGATACGAGAGACACCGCAACAGAATGGGGTAGCAGAAAGGATGAACAGGACCTTGCTAGAGAAGGTCCGGTGTATGTTGTCTAATGCCAGTTTATCAAAGAAGTTTTGGGCTGAGGCTTTGGCATATGCATGCTACCTTTGAATAGGTTGTCGTCGTCTGCGATAGGGGGGAAGACTCCTCTCGAGGCTTGGTCGGGAAAAGCAGCTGCTGACTATGATTTGCTACGGGTGTTCGGATGTCTAGCCTATTATCATGTCAAAGATGATAAATTAGACCCAAGAGCAAAGAAAAGTGTGTTCGTCGATTTCAAGCGAGGAATCAAAGGGTTCAAGATCTGGGATCCAACGACAACAAGTTTCTTCTCAGCAGGGATGTCACTTTTGATGAGGCTTCTATGATGAAGCCTAAGGTCTCTCAGCAGGTGGAGACTAGCCAGACCAAGGAGGTATCGCAGTAGGTGGAGATTGATGCAAATCCTCCATCTCTAGAGGATTCAGCATCGGTGAGGATCATACCCAGGGTGACACAGGGCAGTGATCAAGCAGTTGAAGGAGATGCTGAAGTTGAAGAGAGTCAAGAACAGGTCATGGGTAATGTTCCTGACTCTACTGCAGTTGCAAGACCACGAAGAAACACTAGGAGACCAGGTTGGCTTACTACAGATATGGTTGTAGCGTATGCACTTCCGGTCATTGAGGAGGCTATCCCGTCCACCTTCAGAGAAGCTGAGATCAGTTCGGAATCGAAGATGTGGAAAGAAGCCATGAATGAAGAGATGAAATCTCTTTACAAGAACGACACTTAGGAACTCACTAGGTTGCCCAAAGGGAAGAAGGCTATAGGCTGTAAGTGGGTGTATGCTAAGAAGCAGGGATCTCTCCAAGAAGATTTGGTGTGCTACAAGGCCCGGTTGGTAGCTAAAGGCTATGCTCAGAGGGAAGGAATTGACTACAATGAGGTATTCTCTCCTGTTGTTAAACATTTGTCAATTCGTATTCTATTAGTTTTGGTGGCACAGTATGAGTTGGACCTTGATCAACTCGATGTGAAGCCCGCCTTTCTCCACGGCGATCTAGAGGAGGAGATCTACATGACTCAGCCAACAGGGTTCAAGACTGCAGGGAAGGAAGAAATGGTATGTAAGCTGAAGAAGTCGCTGTATGGACTGAAGCAGTCTCCAAGGCAGTGGTACAAGCGGTTCGACAGCTTCATCAGAGGGAAGAAGTACACACACAGCCACTATGACCCATGTGTGTACTACAATAGCTACTGACAGGGGAGTATATCTATCTACTTCTGTATGTAGATGATATGCTGCTTGCTTTGAGGTCGAGATCTGCGATTGATGCACTGAAGAGGGATCTATCTTCAGAGTTCGAGATGAAGGACCTTGGTGAAGTTAGGAAAGTGTTAGGCATGAAAATCACTAGAGACAGAAGGATTGGCAGGGTGAGCTTGACTCAGAAGGGGTATTTGCAGAAGGTACTACAGAGATTCAATATCGGCAAGGATACGAAGTCTGTAAGTACACCTATGGCTCCTCATTTCAAGTTATCTGCTAAGATGTCTCCGAAGAGTGTTCAAGAACGTGAGTATATGACTCACGTTCTATATGCTAACACAGTCGGTAGTCTTATGTACGCTATGGTGTGTACGAGACCATATCCATCACAAGCTGTCTCCATGGTCAGCAGATATATGCATGACCAGGACAGGGTCATTGGGAGGCAGTGAAATGGATCTTGAGATACATCAAAGGAACTGTTGATGTAGGTTTGGTATATGAGAAGGACTCCACGGGGAAGCAAGATTGCATAGGATATGTTGATTCTGACTATGCAGGTGACCTTGACAAGCGCCGGTCTACAACAGGGTATGTCTTCACATTCTCTCAAGAACCGGTGAGTTGGCGCTCCACACTGCAGTCTACCGTCGCGTTGTCTACCACAGAGGCTGAGTATATGGCCATGACGGAGGCTATGAAGGAGGCGATCTGGCTTCAAGGCCTGCTTGATGACTTGGGAGTGGAACAGGATCTGCTGGAGATTAACTGTGACAGTATGAGCGCTATTTACTTAGCCAAGAACCATGTCTATCATGCACGGACGAAGCACATCGACGTCAGGTACCATTTCGTTCGGGAGATTCTAGAAGAGGGTGATATCGAACTGCTGAAGATTCACACATCGGAGAATCCCGCCGACATGCTTACTAAGGTGGTGTCGGGAGTCAAGTTTGCACATTGCAAGGCTTTTCTCCATGTCCTTCAGGTAGCTTGAGCTTGTTAAAGCTCATTTGGACGAACTACGGACGGCTTGATCCCTTGGGCAGGGTACGTAGGCAACCACGGTGATGCAGCCGCTTTCGAGTCGATAGACAGTTCGGCTCAGATTTGGAAGAATCTTCACCGAAGTGGAGAATTGTTGGAAAGAGAGAGGATGTAGTCGAGGAAGTCGACAAGGATCGTCGAGGAAGTCGACGAAGGAAGGATCAACAGCAAAGCAGGTCAGCAGCAGCAGGAGCAGAAGTTCGGTCGACCGGCCCGGTCGACCGCCCACAGTAGCAGGAGTTCGGTTGACCGGTCCGGTCGACTGACGTGCACAACATGCACAAGGAATCAGCTCGGTCGACCGCCCGGTCGACCGACTGAAGTGACCCAACTCTCGGCTGGGAACGGTCGACCGGTCCGGTCGACCGGTGTATAGAGTCGGTCGACCGCCCGGTCGACCGACAGTCGGGTTGCGGGCTGTTTTTGCTGAATCGAAAATCTGTTGTATAAAAGCAGGATTTTTAGGGTTTTGCTGTACCAAGGAAAGTTGTAACTCTCTTGATACTCAGAGGTGCTGCATTAATTGTAATTGATTAATTCAATCAATAGAAACTCTCTTTCTTTACCCCGAGGACGTAGGCATCAAGGCCGAACCTCGTTAATCTTTGTTTCGTGTTCTTTCTCTGGATTTTGTGATATTTGTGCTGCTGTTTGGAATTGTTCTTCGTGCTGTGGAGATCTAGGGATTCCTCTTCTGGTTGTTGTTAGGGCACAACACATCTGATGTTATTGATGTTTAATTCTTTTACTTTCTACTTATCTAGAGCTTTGGAATTTCTGTTTGACTCGTAAGTCAAGACAGTTATTCAGTGTTCTAAAAAAACGGTTTAAGTGATCGTTTAAGCGGCCGCTTAAACATTTTCGGGAAGAAACCACATACAAAAGGGTGAAAATACTATGTCTACGCAGACATGCGCGTAAAATGATTAATCAGTGATTAAACCCGTTTAATCCCCAATTTAAACGCTCTAAAAGTCTCTTAAAACCCTAAATTCATGTTTAATTGCCCAATTTAACATTAACGTGATCTCATCGTCGTCATCTTCTCGTCCTGCGGGGAGTTGCGGATTTGTTGGCAGGCAGGGGAGGAGGAGAGGGAGGAGAGGCGGAGGGGGTTGCGATGGTAGCGGATCTGGGCTGCAGTGGGCAGAGGAGGAGAGGGGGGGGTAGAGGCAGAGGGGGCTGCGGTGGTGGTGGATCTGAGCTGCGGTGGGCGGGAGAGGAGAGCGAGGAGGATAGGCGGAGGGGGATGCGGTGGGGGCAGATCTGGACTACTTGGACTGTGGTGGTGGATTTCATCGCCGTGGTGATGGATCTCGTCGTGGTGTTGGATCTTGTCGTCATGCATCTCTCACGATCTTTCTGCTCCTCTCTCTCTACTGAGATCAAAAATCAAGAGAGAGGAGAGATAGAGAGGAAGAGAGAAAATGTATGGGAAGAAAGATAGAGAGTATATGAGCTTTTGGGCTTGGGCTTGGGCTCACTTGAAGAAGAAATGAAAAGAAAAAAAGAGAGGGCTTGGGCCGAGGGGTGAGCGTGCGTGCTTGTATTTATTGTATTATAAAAGTTTTATATATTAAAAAATTAATAAATGTTTAATCTGTTTAATCAACGTTTAAATCATTTAAGTGTTATTCGCTCCTAGATCGCGCCGTACTGAAACTACTTTTAGAACACTGCAATTATTACTTCAATTATATGCTGTTCTTCAAAGTTAAAAATGAAAACTTTTATCTTGTCGATAGAGCAGCGTTGTAGGTTAATTTGAAGTGTATCATTTTGGTACGTCTCATGAAATGAATAGCTTTAGTTTTTTGTTTGTAATTGTAAAGAAGTTGCATACAAAATCTTCCACCTCTTTTGCTCCTTTGTATGCTTCTCCAGGAAATGCAAAGAAGAGCAGGCTTGAGCAGAATGCTGAATCTATGGAACTGACAATGGAAGGCATTGGTAGTGAGGAAGAGAGAGTGAATGGCATTAGGCAGAAGAAGATTAGTTCTCTTCATTTAAAAGGCTGCAACTGGTATTATCTGATTTTTTGTAGATTCTTTACAGTTATACAGTATATTTTTTTTTTAGGTTTCTAGTTATACAATATTACTTGCAGTACTTTTTATTGGCAAAATTCTTACTTTTGACATGATGCTCCATGCTTATAGATGTGTAGATTGGCTATTGGTTGGCTGGGTTTGTGTATGTGTAAAATAATTCCTGTTTCTATGTGGTTTCATTTTTTTTTTTAACTTTGCCCCCCGCCCCCCCCCCCCCCCCCCCCCCCCCCCCCCCCCCCCTCTCAGGACCTGAATGATCTTCTAGCACGGCCCTTGCAACCGAAATCATTCTCAAGGCGCTATTTGGCTGGGGTAAATTTCTTGGTTTCTCTTTATTTTTATGTCTACTCCTTTCCATATGTAAATTGAACTGGAACTTGTTCTTGGCAAATTTATTTGATATCATCTATATCTATTATCCCGTGAGTGTATACTTAGTAGGAGTTGGCCCACCTCCCTCTTCAGAATTTTCGGTTGGCACTTGTTTGCAACTTTTGGTTCTTTTACCTGCAACGGCAATAGTGAAGGTTTGAAATGTCGGCCAATCCCGATATTTTGGCCTTGTACCAGTAGTGCCGATGTGACGAATATACCCAAAACAATATCTGATATTGTCGATACGACGAGATGAAACGGCTGATATTGCCTATTTCGATACGAAAATCCTGCAGCCGATATCGAGACAATACTGCAATTTCAGACCATGGGAAATAGTTTCTTTGCTCCATGCACTAGGACTATTCTTGAAAATAAGTTAAAATCATATATATGTTCTTTTCTGCATAACCCAATTCGTCTTATTCCTTCATGTGATAAGAAACTCAAACAAAATTTTAGTCATATTAATAGTAGTTAATAAGTTCGGAAAGAAAGGAGGAAGGATTGTATGAGAAGAGCCAACCTCCAAGACCACTAAGAGGAACATGGGTTATCATTTTTGAACTATGAAGCACAGATACGGCTGCTAAATATGAGTATGACATTGTACATACACCGGGATACGGCTTATTTTGAAAAACTAGCACACGGTACAACAAATATTATATTTATATATTTGTGTTTTTTTGTGTGTTCATATACACAGATACACATGCGTGATGTACAATGTACAGACACAATACAAGTATGACATTGCAAATGTATATGTATACAATAATTTATGTATACATTAATAGTTAAGCTATACTTGTCTTTATGTTAATATTCATTATTTGTAGCATGTATATGTTAGCCTAGAATAGTTAAAAAAGCGCAATGAAGATGCTACGAAACATTTTTTAGTCATATAAAAATCAATAATTATGTGAATGATCATTTTTTTTTTTTTTGAGAAACTAAATAAATGATATAAATCTACAAGTTATGGAATTATTAACTCTTCTTCAAACTTAGATTCTTCTTAACTTTGTACTCTCGATTATGTCTAGCTTTGAATATGTCTAGCATATGGTGTAAATTTTAAGGTAGACCAAGAGTGGTATCTAACACGTATTCGTCAAGCATTGGAGTATCCAAATATTGGGTACGAATCTGACATTGGTACCTCTCTTTCGTCGAAATATCCGTGTTTTATAGTTGTTGAAATGACCCTCACCAAGAAAGGGAGTTGAGAGTCTGTGAGGCAGTTCGACCTGGAATCTGGATCCTTGGGAACAAAGGATTTGCTTTTCTTCCCTCATTCTCTTATATTCTTTCTTCATAAACTCTATTTCCATCTTTATTGGCATTAAAAAAAAAAATCTGATTTTAGTTGGCCAAAATGAGTTATAGATCTTATAAACTACTATTAGTTGAATTTTTTTTTTTTTTTTCGAGAAGAGTACATGTAGTGTATAAATAATATATAAACCTTCTAAATGCTCATTGCCTCTGAATCATTTTTGTCTTTCTATAATTAACTGTGACTGTTACTTTCTTATTACTTGAGATTCTATTTCTTGTTCTTTTTTTTATATTTAATGTTGTACTGGAACATCTGGTTCTGTAATTTTGCTAGCTAACGCATGTAATTTGCTTTCTATTATTATTCTACTAAGACAATATCACGAAATCATGTGTGTTTTTTGTGTTGGAACTGAATGTGCTTTGAAATCAATGAGTTTTTTCTTTTTCTCAGGCTGGTGTTTCTCCCCTTCTTCAGAAGCAATTAGAACAGTTATCTAAAAGGAGTCAGCAGAAAATATGCATTCCAAAGAGAAGAAGAGAGCAGAATTTGTGGTTATTGGTCAGGATTGTGTTGAACCACTTCAAGCTCTTCGGACTTCTGGGCGTGAGGTATGTATGCTTTACAATTGGTGTTCTTTCAAGTTCCCCTCTAAGCCATCTTCTTTTATCTTTTTCTCCCTCTTAGGTATCACCCACAAGTGACTTGATGGTACCACTGTGTTGCTGTTGTGAGCAGCATGTATTCATCGGATAGGGCAGAAGGCCGTTTTCAAGCCTAATGATGCTTAAAAAGCTGACATGAGACGGAGATAGGGAGTGAGAGTGCATTACAAGGACTCCGACCAAGAAAACTTAGCCTATTATATTGGATCACTTTGAAGGACTTGGGGCACCATCCCAAAAGACTAGTCTGTTAGGTAGAATTGCCCAAATCCTTATAAACTCAAGACCATCCCCACGTCTTTCTCGAGAGCCAAACATTAGCTAGGCCCCTTTTGGGCCAGTGGGGTGGGGTGGGCAGGCCCATTGCGCCTTTGCGCCATTGGGCAGGCCCACACACACGACTAAATTCGGGGCATGGCTCTGATACCAATTGAAGGACTCGGGGCACCATCCCAAAAGACTAGTCTGTTAGGTGGAGTTGCCCAAATCCTTATAAACCCAAGACCATCCCCACGTCTAGCCGATGTGGGACTATTTGTTCGACCTAAATCCCAACACACTTAACCGCAGTAACTTTAGGCAACAAGTGTGATTCTGTCCGTGGTGGGATCTTTTATATGATACACTAGAATGCATAGTTCTAATCAAAGAATTATGACTCGGCTCTGTCTATATTAACTACTACTTAACTAACATCTGAAGTATGACGTTTTAGTTCTCACAAAGATTAAAAATCCATGAAATAATATACTTTGTATAGCCAAATGAGAAAGCACAAAACTGGGTGGCCATCGGTTGGGATGTCATATATTGCACATATCATGCCCATATAGAGACAATTTTGCTCAAAAGAAGGAAATAAGAACTGGATGGGTATCAGCAACCAACACAAATTAAAACTTTAAGTTAAACCTTTGAACTTCTGCAATATTACACCTGAACCAATGTAGAAGTTTGTGATGATGACCACTGCGAGTGCATAGACACAAGTACATGCACGCACACAGACACAAGAGTCATGCACCAACAAATGCAAAACCATGAAAATAGGGGAGGAACACAACAGTCATTCTTCTGTTCATCCCTGACAATTCAGATTAAATCAATTTCAGATTGAACCGAGTTGGATTTGATGTGCTTTATTGTACCTAACAACTAACGTGCCTGCAATAAGGGGAGGAAATGGAAAGAGGAAGCGAGCTTAGACCAATCTGTTGGCTTTAGTCTAGCATTTAATACCTTTGATTGAGTGAGAAGTAAGGGAAATTTGTCCTCATCCCTGCTGAAAGTCAGTTTAATTCTTTAGCTCTGCTTCCTTGAAGAGTTTGCAAGTACTTCTATCTCATGTTCTGAGTTCCTCTTTTACTTGTGAACTCGTAAAAGTTGCTACAACCTGACATTATCTGAATAATAAAATGTCCGTATCCATGGTTTTAGAGCAAAGCCTTTTTAGCTCTACCCCATCATAATCTGCACCTGTAGTTATTCAGCGCTTCATTTCCCCATCAGAATGAATACATATTACCTACCGTGTCCTCTTTCTCTTCTTATTCCCATGCTCCTTTTTCCAGGTTTGTGTCAGTGTAGAAAAAAGAAGAGAAATACAAAAATCAGCTGTGAACTTGAAAAGAAAACGGCGTGAAGAAAAAAAAGAGTATGTTTTCCTTCTCCCCCATTTTTTAAAAAATTTTTTTCCTTCCTTTTTCTGTGTTCTCCAACTCAAGTTTCTTTCTGCCATGAGCTATCTGTGTACTTTTGTCTAAAATTTAATTCTTTTCATTTGCAAGGAGAGGCGAAAGGAATGTAGAAACCTGTGCTTCAGAATGAAGTTCTGCTGGTATGATCAACAGAAGCAAGGAAGAAGAAAGGCGACATACATTTTGTTTTCAGATGTTATGTGTTCTGTTATGTCTGGGCTCTGAAGCAGGAGAACTGATAGCCATTCAAGATAATAGACTTTGGGGCTCAAAAATTTTGGTAGGGTCATTTTCTGGAGGATTTTAGTACCCAGAGCCCATGTGAACTATATTTATGAGGATGAAGTATCACAGAGCGAGTTGTATTTGTATGCTTGTAGTGCAACTGATTGTTAAAACAGCTGATGTAAACAAAATTTTGGTTCCAGTAGTCGTATAGAATCAGTTATGCAAATTACAAACCCTCTTGCTTGCAGTATAGAGTTTGCTACATGAATACGAGTTTGATTATTAAAGAGCTGATTCAAACTCGACTTGTAAACAAATTTTTCTCGGGAAGATTTGGCTTTGCGAAGAAGGTTATGTTGTTGGCAGAGTTATCTGTGTATTTGTACCATCGTCTCATCATCGTTATTGCTATTCTTTTGTTGTTTCATGTTGTGAGGATTGACGAAGTATAATTGTGGTGGTGTTGTGTGAATTCTTTTATGTTCTTCGTGTTCTATTCTTAGAGAACCAACATGGAACAATGATACTAGATAAATTTTTATGAATAATTGTGCTGAGAAAAAAATTGAAGTGAGTTAGGAATTTGTAAAGGAGATTTGCGTGGGTGAAAAATGAAAATGAATTATAGAGAAAATATTAAGTTTGAGATTTTACATAAAAAAACTTTTTGTTTGAAAACGTTTCATGTATGTTCAGATGGACAGAAATCTCAATTGAAGGAGGGCAAAAAAAAAAAAAAAAAAAAAAACCATGCCGTCAACCTTTAACCAACACATGTTCTCTCTCCTTGAGAAATCCACCACCTTAGCCCACCTCAAACAAATCCAAGCCTTCCTCCTAACCTCAGGCCATGGCCGAGACCAGCTCTCGGCCTTCAAGCTGGTCTGCTTCTTTGCCCTCACTTTCACCGACCTCCCCTACGCCCGCCTCATCTTCGACACCCTCCGCCCTCCCAATGTCTTCCTCTACACCACCATGTTCACCGCCTACTCCCTCCACTCCCACTTCTCCACCCTCCACTTGTTCGCCCAAATGTTCCAACAGGGCAAGCCCAAGCCCAACGAGTTCATCTACGCGCTTGTCCTCGGGTCTTGTTCCGATTCCTCCGGCCTCAATCTGCTGAAAGTCTTCCATATCCAGGTGGAAAAATCTTGTTTTGATGGCTATTCTGTGATAAAGACCTCTTTTTTGCATGCATACGTGAGATTCTCCGATTTGGGACTGCCCGCAAACTGTTCGATGAATTGACTGAGATGAAAGTGGTTTCCTGGACTGCTTTGATTTCTGGGTACGCGAGGATTGGGATGATGGGGAATGTGGTTGCTTTGTTTGAGGATATGCCAGAGAGGGACGTTCCCTCTTGGAATGCGGTGATCGCCGGGTGCACGTAGAACGGGCTGTTCTCCGTGGCATTGCCCATGTTCAAGAGGATGTTTCTGAGCGGGCCAGGCCGAATTCGACGACTGTGTCTTGCGCCCTCTCGGCTTGTGGGAACCTTGGAATGCTCTGGCTCGGAATATGGGTTCATGGGTATGTGTTGAAGAGCCAGATTGAGCATTGCTCCTTCATGTCGAATGCTCTCGTGGATATGTATGGGAAATGTCGGAACATGAAAGAAGCTAGATGGGTTTTTGATACGTTGTGTGACAAGAGCTTGACATCTTGGAATTCTATTATCAAGTGTCTTGCACTCCATAGGCACACAGTGAGAACTCCATAGGCACAGTGAGAGTGCAATAGCAACATTCAAGGAGATGGAACTCGGTGGTTTACTACCGGATGGGTTGTTAGAACCTCGCCGAAGATTCAACGCGCACGTTGCCGACGAGATTCACAGCTAAGCTATAAGATTACTCACACGAATTGAAGCTGCAAAAACTTTTTGGCTTGCTTTTCATTGTATAATTCTCTGCTTTTAAAGACAACTAAATGGAGAACAAAATGGAAAGAAAAGACTGCCTTCAATCAGGCCGATCACACAAGGTAACTAACCTAAACATGGTATGCTAAAAATACTGTACATGTGCTAAAATACTGGCAAGATTAATTTAGCACGTTTGCTAAATTAGTGGCAAGATTAATTTAGCACGTTTGCTAAATTAGTGGCAAGGATTTGTGGCACGTTTTGCTAAATTAGTGGTATGCAAGGATTATTTCCTTCAATCTCCTCCTAAGCCTTGTCGTGCACCTTCAGCCACATTGATCATGCCGATCTTTGAGCGAAATTCTTGAAATTTTGCCCTGCCCAATGACTTCGTCAGGATATCACTGAGTTGTTCTTCACTCCTGACGAACTGTACCTTGATTAGACCCTTTTCTTCGCATTTTCGGACCAGATGGTACTTTATCTCCATGTGCCTACTCTGTTCATGGAGAACCGGTTCTTGATCAGGGCGATGGCTGACTTGTTGTCCACTTTAAGCAGAGGAGCGCTCGGCTTGGACCCCTGCATTTCTCCCAGCACTTGAGCGAGCCACAACGCCTGGCAGGTCGCATTTGCCGCAGCAATGTACTCCGATTCACAGCTGGATTGCGCCACAATCCGCTGCTTCTTCGACTGCCATGAAATTGGGCTTTCCGCCAGCATGAAGATGACTCCAGTTGTGCTCTTTCTAGCATCAACGTCTCCAGCAAAATCAGCATCGCTGAAACCTGTTAGCTGTGCTTGATTTCCCTTCTTCCTGCCGAACCAGAGCCCCCAGTTGCTTGTTCCCGCCACATAACGAAGAATCCGTTTCAACGCTGCAAGGTGATCCTCCTTTGGCTCCTCCAGAAAACGGCTAACATATCCGACTGAGAACGCAAGATCAGGGCGGGTATTCACCAGATACCTTAAGCTCCCAATGAAACTCCTGTATGTTGTAGCGTCCACCGGTGACTCCGTGCTCTGCTTGCTTAGTTTCAGCCGCGCCTCCATGGGTGTTTGGCAAGGATTGCATCCTGTCATGCCGCTTCTCTCCAAGATCTTCGCGGCGTATGCTCCTTGACTGAGCGAGATGCCGCTTGCGCTCTGTTTCACCTCGATCCCGAGGTAGTAGTGAAGTAGGCCGAGGTCGCTCATCTTGAATGCCGCCGCAATCTCGTTCTTGAACACCCTGAGGTCGTCGCGATCCGTTCCAGTGATGACAAGATCATCGACGTAGACTCCGACCACCAGTTTCGCGTCGTAGTCATGGTCCGCATCCAGGATCTTGTCGTCAAACTCATCGTGTTGCTCCGCTACGTTGTCAGGCCCCCCCGGAGTCTGGTGTGCTGGCGCCTCTTCTGTATCGACAGCCGTCGGAGTCGCCTGGCCCGTGGTGGCGTATTCAATCGTGAAGACGTCGTCACCGCCACTCGGCTCTCCATCGTCGCCGCCGGCACCCCAGTCCCACTGGGCCTGCTCGTCGAACGCCACGTCGCGTGTCACATGGACACGTTTCGTGACAGGATCGTAAGCACGGTAGGCCTTGGAGCCGCGCTCGTAGCCGACGAAGATCATCTTGCGCCCCCGATCTTCGAGTTTCTTCAGATGCGGCGTCGTGTTGCGGACGTACACGATGCACCCGAACGTCTTGAGGTGATGAACCGCCGGCTTCTTCCCATGCCACGCCTCAAACGGCGTCATGCTGTCCACGCTCTTCGTCGGACACCTGTTGAGTACATATACTGCAGTGCTTACCGCCTCGCCCCAGAACCATCCGGGCAATCCTTTCGCCTTGAGCATGCTTCTCGCCGTTGCCATCACCGTGCCGTTTCGACGCTCGACGACGCCATTCTGTTGTGGGCTGTACGGCGCGGTGTGTTGGCGATGGACTCCTTTGGCTGCGCAGTACTCCGCGAACTCGGCTGCGGTGAATTCGCCGCCCCGATCAGTGCGGAGCGCCTTCAGCTTGAGCCCGGACTCGCCTTCCGCTCGAGCTTGGATCTTCTTGATTTCGGCCGCTGCACAATCCTTTGAAGGAATCACGGCTAGCCACATGTATCTGCTGAGATCGTCCACCAGGAGTAAGAAGTACTTGTTTCCCCTTGGTGTTGCCGGCGCAATTGGGCCGCACAGGTCACCGTGTACCAGCTCATGGCACTGCTTTGCCCGAAATTCTGCCTGAGCCGGGAACGGGTTTCGCCGCTGCTTGCCGGCCTGGCACGCCTCGCACAGCTCCTCTACCTGCCCTATAACAGGCAAGCCGCGTACCAACTCCTCCCGAGCTAGCTTCCGGAGCGCTGCCATGTTGACGTGCCCGAACCGCTCGTGCCAGCGCCACGCCACCTCGTCGCCGCGACTGCGCACCGCCAAGCATCTTGTCTCTGCTATCTTGACGTGGAGAGTGTACAGTCTGTTGGCCGCCCGCTTCACCATTGCCAGCAGCCTTCCATCGGGTTCCCTGATCTGCATCACTCCGTCTTTGATGTCAATCTTGTAGCCCCTTTCATCGAGCTGTCCTACACTTACAATGTTCGTAGTTAGTCGAGGGATGAAATAGACACCAGGGAACGATCGGAGCTCGCCGTTCTTGCAGGGGAAAGTGATGGTCCCCCGGCCTTCTATCTGCGCCACGGAGTCATCGCCGAACCGCACGGTGCCGAGTACCGCCGTGTCCATCCTCGAGAATGCGGTCCTTGATCCGGACATGTGATTCGTCGCGCCAGTGTCCAGGACCCAGGACTCCGCCTCCCGATTCTTCTCTTCTCCGAGTTGAGTGAACACTTGCTGCTCCCAGATCTCGATCTGGGTGTGTGTCGTCGCCTCTGATTCGGAGCCGCCATGCCTCTGTTCCGCTCCCAACCCGACCGAAACAGACTGCGAGAGTGGAACATCAGTCAGTGGTGAGGTCGCCGGGGCTCCATCGGAAGATTGCACTTCAGATTTCGGCGGCGGGGAAATGGACGAGATTTTCGCGAGTAGGAGCGAGGCTTCTACCTCATCTTGGACGGTATGGGCTTGCTCCTGTTTGGGCCTGGATCGGCATTCGCGAGCCCAGTGACCCATCTTCCCGCAACGCCGGCACTCGTCCCCAGTGGGTTTTGACTGCCCACCTGGTGATGAGTCTCCGCGTGCGCGCCCGCGTCCTCGTCTTCCTCCTCCGCGCCGTCCTGCTCTGCCTCTGCCACCACTTGCACCGCCGCCGGAGTGGTTCTCCGTCTCGCGCTTCTTCCGTCGCGCGTCCCACTCCTCTTCCGTGAGGTACAACTTTCCCTCATGTTGTAATGACGCCGGCGCTTCTTCGAACGCCTCCTCGGCCTCTTTCAAACGCCCGGTGAGATCGGCGACAGACATGGTCGAAATATCGAGCAATGTCTTAATCGCAATGGTGATCTGCTTGAACCGGGGTGGCAGGCTTCGGAGTATCTTTGCGACAACCTTGGCTTCCTCCATTTCTTCATCCATGGTGGCGAGTTGTGCCGCCATGTTGTTCAGGCGTAGCGCGAAGTCCTCGACTGTCTCGCCGTCCTCGAATACGGCGAGATCGAACTTTCGGCGAAGCTGCTGCGCCGTTGACTTCTTCACTCGATCATCTCCGACCCTCAAGGTCGCGATCGTGTCCCAGGCCTCCTTTGCCGTCTCCTTCTTGGCGATCGTCGGAATCATCTCTGGTGGCACCGCGCTGCACAAGGCGTCCAGCGCCATCATCTCCTCTTGCGGATCGGCGCCATCCTCGATGACGGTCCACAACGCTCTCGCCTTCAACTTCACCTTCATCAGGAGTGCCCACTCTGAGTAATTGGTCTTGGTGAGGACAGGATACTTACTCCCACCGCTCACCTCACGAATCACCTGCTGGTACACCACACCATCTTTGGAGGCGCCGTCGTTGACCTTCTTCCCAGACATCTTCGATAGCCTCGCTCTGATACCACTTGTTAGAACCTCGCCGAAGATTCAACGCGCACGTTGCCGACGAGATTCACAGCTAAGCTATAAGATTACTCACACGAATTGAAGCTGCAAAAACTTTTTGGCTTGCTTTTCATTGTATAATTCTCTGCTTTTAAAGACAACTAAATGGAGAACAAAATGGAAAGAAAAGACTGCCTTCAATCAGGCCGATCACACAAGGTAACTAACCTAAACATGGTATGCTAAAAATACTGTACATGTGCTAAAATACTGGCAAGATTAATTTAGCACGTTTGCTAAATTAGTGGCAAGATTAATTTAGCACGTTTGCTAAATTAGTGGCAAGGATTTGTGGCACGTTTTGCTAAATTAGTGGTATGCAAGGATTATTTCCTTCAGGGGTGACATTTGTGGGGCTTCTGAATGCATGTACTCATGGCGGATTGGTCGATGAAGGGCTTACTTTGAGTCCATGAGTCGGGATTAAGGTATTGAGCCACAAATCGAGCACTATGGATGTGTTATAGACCTCCTAGCTCGAGCTGGGAGTTTCAAAGAGGCGATGGAGACGGTGAGGGATATGAGAACAGAACCTGATGAGGTTGTGTGGTGGTTTGTGCTCAATGGTTGCAGGATTTATGGGGATACAGAGTAGGCAGAGTTTGCGATTAGGAAGTTGATTGAGATGGACCTGAGTAATGTTGGTTACGGTATCATGAAGGTGAATTTGTACAGCGAGTGCAGGAAGTGGGAGGAGGTGGGGAAGGTGAGAAAAATGGTGGAGGAGGGAGGAGGGAAGAAGTTGCATGGGTGCAGTTGGATTGAGGTTGACAGTGAGTTTTGCCAGTTTTTTTTTCCGGCGTCAAGCTCCACCCTGGAGCTGAGGAGATATACAAGGTCTTGGACTTGTTGATTGGATCGCTGGAAGCTTGAGGAGATGAAGTTATTCTCTCATGGAAATCTCCATGATGATTCTTTTCGACATATAAGGTAACCAATTGGTAATTCTGCCAACACTCTTCTAGCAATTCAGTCATAAATAATATGATTCTTAAATTAATATGTGATATTTTTGCTCACACCTACGGCTCTGATTCATTGTTGCTCGTCTCATGGTCTTTTGTCTACAAGAGTACATATGCTGCAATATTGTAATTTCATTTGCTATCCTGTTGACAGTCATAAAGATTTTTCCTTCTTTGACTAAAATTTCTCATGACTAATTGATGTTCACACCTCCTTGAAAACTGAGACATTCATCACCAAATCACAAATGAATGCACTGCATTACAGTGACGCTATTGGTCATATGTTGGGGTATATATCTTGTATTCTGATTACCTGCTTTATATCATTTTTGGATCGGGTTTAGTTCAACATGTTTCTTATAATCTGCGAGTTAATGAGAGAGTGAAAGAGAGAGAAAGGTCTAGCCTCGGTGTTGCTAGCTGAGAGCTTGACTATGATTGTTGTAGTTGAGGGGGGAGAGGTGTAAGTTTCTAATAAAATTGAAACTGATTCTCTCTAAATCTCTCTCTGTGTTCTTGATCTTCTTTCTCATGGGTGACTGAGTGTTTTGCACCGGTTTAATCCCCACAACATAATCTTAGAGATCGTGAAAGTCTCCAATATGTGTGTGAGAGGAAATTTGATTCTGTGGAAGTTTGGTGTTAAACCTAAACTAACAATTTCTTTCTTTCTGCCAAACATTATAGTATGCTTCTTCCTCGCCTCGCAGAGCAGGGTCCATATCCAGTCCTTGAGTAGGGATGTGAAAACGGGCCGGCCCAAGCCCGCCCGCAAAAGGCGTACAGCCCAGCCGGGCCTGGTCTCCATCTTGGGGACTCGGGCATGACCGAGTACCTGGCCGGGCTAGGCCGAGTCGAGTCGGGTCTGGTCGGTTGGGATAATTTAAAAATTAAAAATTATAATAAATATATTTTTTTCATCTTTTTTCAAACCCCCCAACCCCCCCCCCCCCCCCCCCCCCCCCACACACACACACACCACACACACACACACACACACCACAAAAACCAATTTGGCATATTGTTATTGTATTGAAGTGGGGTGTTGGGACAAGCACATAATTTTTTACAAATAAATAAAGAAAAAACCTGATTTGGTTTTCGGCCTGTTTATGCAAAGCCGAGCATGGCCCAGTTTTGGGGGCAGGCCCGGGCCCGTGCCAACCGGGCCGGGCCGAAACCCGGTCGCACCCCGAATTTGTAGAGTATGAAAGCTTCCCTTCAAAGTTCCAGGCAGAGTCCTGTGCAATGATTGCGGTCAAAGATGTTGACCAAGTTGTCGTCAAAATCTTTCATATCAAACCAGCTAGGATCTATCTCAGGAGTCGAGCTTCAAAATGATGAACTTTCTTTGCATTTCAGAACTAGTCAAACTGACCTCAACAAATCACTAGCTATGAGGGGGCATGCATGTGCGTGCATATTATCCCTCGTGCATTATTGCAAACTTTCAGCTTGGAAACAAACATCACATAAAAGGTAGTACAGTGCTTTAAAGTTTAGTCTCCTATGACTGCTGTCTCTTTTTTTCCTCAGTGCAAAAACTGAAGAAATTCAAGGACAACGTTTTCCCTGCTGTTAGTGCGAAGTGAAGACGTTATTCAAGAGATTTCGTACAAAGGACAGGACTACACATCTTTCTCTTTCTCATCTCTCCACTTTCAGACAAAAGTTTCTCTTTTCAACCGTACAGATTCGAAACTAATCTTGAGTTCCGTGTAAGAAACAACTCTGACCTGCTTTCAACTTTGATTCATGTGCTCCCTATTGAATTTTTTTTGTATGAAAAGCTTGAGTTTTCACTAGATTTTGAGGAGATTTATTATAAATTTTAATAAATTCTGTTTTATTTTAAATTCAAGTTTGACGACCATACCTTTTCATTAAACATGACCATCCCTTTTCATTAAACATGCTGCATGTTTCTCTCCTAATAGGCTAATCTCAAGAGTGGTTTGAATTTCAATTATTATTTTGATTTAAAATTTGAATTTATTTCTTACCGTTTTTTATTATTTTAATTTATGTTTAATTTTCATTTATTTCATGATTTATTAAGGGGAGAGTCTTGAACCTATAAAAGAGCTTCATTCTTTTGATTCTCAACACAAGAAGAAGAGCTATCTTCTCTCTCTCTCTAAAATCCTCTGAGATTGCTTCTTGTAAGAAGATTTCAATTTTAAATTATTTTTTCTTTCCTTACATTCTATGGGCAACAACTTCTTCATCTGAGCAGAGTTCTGCTTTCCCGTAAAGGCAGGTGTTGGTGATTTATCAGAGGAGACTTTTACTGTTAGGAGATGAGGTCGATTCAACGCTAAGATAAGAAGACGGACCTATTGTCTTTTAGGGCAGTGTTTCACGACTGCTTACCCAGGACAACTTTTTCTTTATTGATTTATTAATTTTTGAAAATATTTTATATAAATAATTCACGTCTAGGAGTTTTTTGAATGCTAGTTCTAATTGCATATTTAATTTTATGAAATAGATCTCTAAAATATCCAACAATATAGAAGACAATAATTGAATCTATATTTCTTAAAATTTCAAACTGTTACTTTAAAGGCTTGTTTTATATTTAGGAACAAATCTATGTTCTACTGCTCGAACACCCAATTTACATTATATAGCTATCATGATTTTTTACAGTTTACATTGCTTAATAATCATTGCTTTATAATTTACAGTTTACATTGCTTACATTACTTCCGAATGTTAGAAACTGATGTATAGATGTCTTTGAATAATAATTATTGCTATTGAATGTTCTATATAAACTACTAAATGCATGCATGCCAACATGCTATACCGATTATCAAGGCCTAGCATAGTTTTGTTTGGGAATTGAAATCTGGGTTGTAACAGGTACAACCTAACCCCTCTTAGTCAGGTACCAAACTCATACCTTTTCTATCTTGTCTGACATACTTCCATTGCTGGTCAAGACTAGATGAAATGTACTCCTTTGTCATATAATATCATTTATAGATTGTAAAGAATTTGCAAATTATGCCTTCAGAGGCGAGATGGGATCAGGAATAAATTTTAGAGTGGGTTGCAACTTTTTATAATTTATACTTATGAATTATATGAATTTGTCAAAAGAATAAAACAATATTCTCCACTAAATTAGGAATAAAATCGGAAATACATTTGCCAAAGAAAACCAAAATAGAAGGGAGTTTAATGCAATATATGAAAAAAAAAAGTTTAAGGGAGTATATGAACAGCCCGGCCCAGCCAACCAATGGGTCCGCCCCTGATTATGCTCAAATGTTTCTCTCACTGATGCAACTCAGCAGCTAATTATTCTTTATATAATCTTTGTTCTTAATAGTTTTAGACTTAAATTTTATTTTGTATTGTCACTAGAAGATGGACTAATATTTGTAACTGTGCAGTGACCTTTTAGAGCAGATGAGAACACTTTGTTTATATGACCTTCCTGAATATGACCTCTTCTTCTAGTAATGTAGCAAAACTAAATAATTAGCTCCATATGTGAAGGTCCATGCTTATTTTAGCTCCAAGCTTGGCTAATCATATTCCTGACATGAACTTTAATCCAGAGTTAAGTTTGGTTGCACTATTCATTGCTGGTAATGAAAGATTAATTTACTCTGATAAAGTTAAGGTTCAGTAGTGCAGATGAAAGTGGTAATAGCTTTCTCCTAGTACCTTCCTCCTTAAGTACATAAATTTAAATTGGTTTTATACTAAAGATTTGACTAACATTTTTTAAAACATCTGAAAAAGTTATAAGATGTTACTTAATCACTTTGTGCTTTGATCTTTACTCTTCAACTGTTCTTTTCCATTATTTACATAGATATCATTTACTTTTAATCATTATGGTTGTTAGAGTACATTGTTATATGTATAGTTGTCTCATAATTAATTTTCATTACTATACTTGTAACAACTATATTTAAGTTCCATCATTTAACTGTCCTAAAGTCTCACATTAGTCACAATGTTTAAACTCCTTCTAGAAAGAGCAGGCTATTTTTTTATCATCAATTGTATACACCTATAAAGATGTAACGAGATTCACACATGATAATATATATTTTCAAATTTTACTCACAAGTATTTTGAGATTTCTTTATAGAATTTTATGAAAGGATATATATGATTGGACCTCAACTCCAACAAGAAATAATATATTTTTCAATCAGGTATATTGTATCTAACTGTACCTTGATTCAAATTTTACAATCTTGATAAATTTCTCATCCACTCAAGACATATGAGGGAATTGTTGGGAAACAATCTGTATGCTCTGATACCAATTTTTTGATTTTAGGAGAGGACGCCCCCACGACTGGATCAACTGGGGGCGCAACGAATACGAACCACATGATCTACTAAGGCAACTTGAAGAAGAGAAGAAGAAGATATTCTCAAGTAGATAGAAAGCCAACACACAATATAACGTAGTTCTACCGATCAAACAGATCGTGTGTACGTCCACAGGAGAAGGAGAGAAACTTTATTAAAACTTTGGGGAGTACAATAAGAATCACTTACACCTCGCGCTGAAAAGATTACAAGCTCTTGATGGCCGCCAAGAACAACGAACCCTTATGACTAAGTTTCTCTCACGAATATCTCACTTAGATGAATTACACCTTAGGAATTATAAATTCATAGAATTCTCTTGGAATACATTGAATGCCACCCCTAAGGGGCTATTTATAGACCATAGAACTCTTCTAGTCCTAAACAAACTCCTTCAATCAGAATAAAGAAAATTTAAATCCAACTCGAACTCAAAAACACCTTCAATCAGAATAAAGAAAACTTGAATCCAACTCGGACTCAAAACAGATCCAGAAAAGGAAACTACCAAATCCGACATTAATCAACCTTCACGACGTATTCACGTCATAATCCTAACAATCTCCCCCTTGACTTGAATACATCCAAGTCCAAGAATAGCCACCATGTTCCATGTGCTCGCATTCACGCACAATTGAACAAACTTGACTTCATCTCCATCTCACTCCCTCTTCTCCATGACCCCCTCATGGGGTTCATATCTTGATTAGGTCCAATAAGTTCAGGCCCAACCTGAACTTTATTACCCAATGGATCTACTTGATCTACACAAGATCTATGAGAATTTTCTCCACCATAGGAGTAATGATCTGGACTACCTTGTTGCGCGCCTAGCCCCAATCTCCCTTCAGGGTACAATTGAACATCCGCGCTCGAATCCATCGTAGTCTCTTATTGTTCCACAACCACCGCTTTTGAAGCCGAGGATAACTGCAGTCCATGAACTGCAACCTCCGAATTCCGCAACATATACACATTGCCGACACGTTCAGCTTGAAACATCGCATGTGCCTCTTTGAAAACTTCCATAAGATCACCTTTCGAACTGAAACAGAACCCTTCTCTATGTATGGCTCCAAGTGAGATGAGATTGTACCTTTATTCGGTAACATGACGAATGCCTTGAAGAGTAGTGATGCATCCATCATGAGACTGAAACTAAATTGTTCCTTCGCCAATCACCTTGCTTGTAGCAGAATTCCCTATGAAGACTTTTCCCCATTGAACCGAAGTGTATGAAGAGAACATCTTCCTATTGGAACTGATATGCTGTGAACATTCAGAATCTATGACCCACCTATCTTTGTTACCAACTGGTCTATCTGTAACAAATAGAATGTCACACTATTCTTTATCTCCTTCAACTAGTTAGTGTCTGGTTGTTTTTTCTTTCGAAGCCAACACTCAGATCTAATGTGCCCCTTCTTTTGACAATAGTTGCACGTCAAATTCATGTGTTTTGAGTTACCCGTGGAACTTTCATTATTACTCTTCTCCCTTGAATAATAAACTTGCCCAGAATCATCTTGATGAGACTCACCCGTCAAATGGGTGTCAATTTTATCCTTATTGAGCAGATGCTCCTTGACCTCATTGACCTTGATTGTTGACTTGCCTCCATAGATGATAGCTTCCCTAAAGCTATTATATAAAGAAAGTAAAGAACCCTGTTTTAAATATCGGCCGAGTCGGCCGAGATATCGTCTGATATCTCCTTTTTTGCATGCTGCCGATACGATATGGAGAAATCGCTCGCCATATTGTTTGCAGCAAAAAACGGCCGATATTTGAAATATTTACCGATAAATTGCCCGATATCGGCCGATAAATCACCTGATACATCGCCCGATATGAAATACTTGTTGGCCCAAAGGCCCATCACTCTAGTTTTGATGATGATTAACTCATGTAGTTATAGTACTAATGATCTTGTGTTTAATTAGTGACAGATTTATGATCAAGATCTTAGTAGGTGCATAGCTTCAATAAAGGATTTAAAGTCAAGTTTTGGAGCTAGCACGGTTTGATCCAAGAGCCATTGGATCGTGTTTGGACCAAGTCAAGAAGATGAGAAGACTTCAAGTGAAGGCTTCAAGAAGATGAAGACTTGTGTCTAGGTATAAGATTTTGTTTTTAATTAAAATGTAAAGGATAGAATAGTTGGTGGATTGCTCAAGTATACTATGCACACACACTCTTGATTTAGTTGTCTTTTCATAAAAGAATTTTTAGTTTAGAAAAGACTTTTCATTTTGGAAAATATAGTTTGGTTTTTGGTATTTCTCATATACACATCTTTAACCAAAACCAAGTTTAGTGCTTAATGCCAAAACATAGATATTTCATCTTGCTTGTGTAGTGGATCATATCCATACACACTATGCCTTAAAATGAATTACAATATCTTGTTTTTGTATTTGGTGATGTTTTGAAAAAACAAGTTTTGGAAAATACTGTTTTTAGTTTGAGCCATATTTTCCAAGTTACAAAAATAGTTCAAAACATTTTGTAACATGCCTTGATTTTGTGCAAGCATGTTTGTTTATCAAAGAATAACATCAAAACTATTTTTGTAGATTTTATGTGATTTTATGGGATTTTATGTGAGCCAAAAAGACTAAGTTTTAAATCCCTAAATTTCTGTTTCAGGCTTCAGCCAGTCGACTAGTCAACCGACCAAGTCGACTGGGGCTGAAGTCGGTCGACCGGATCGGTCGACCGACGTGCACAGACGTGCACGCCTAGACCTGGCAGATGGCCGGTCGACCGACCCAATCGACCGTCCAGAGAGCTCTGCTCTATGGAAATGCCCCGGCCGACCGGGCGGTCGACCGGACAGAGAGACCTGCTCTCTTTATCTGGCCTCGGTCGACAGGCCGGTCGACCGTAGGTACAACGGTCTGAAATATGACCGTTGGCCGGTCGACCGGGCGGTCAACCGACAGGTCTGACAGACCCCAACGGCTAGTTTCTGGCAGCCTATATATTGGGGGTTTGGTCATTATTTTGGGCTAAGATTTTCAAGTGGGTTTTCACCAGTTTTTTCTGAACTATTTAGAGGTTTTCCTCCACTTGATTTAGAGCAAATATTTCCAATCAAAAGGAGAGATTTTATCAAGAGTGTTTAAAGAGATTTCTTGAGTTTTTCCTCTACCATTCTCATCCTTGTTTTTCTCACACAAACACTTGAGCTATCCATTGCTATATCTACCCTATAGGGAGTTTGTTGTGAGAGTTTGTATTGGTGATCAAAGTGTTTAAATCACCAAGAGATCTTTTCTTTGTTCCTTTGAGGAAGCGGACGATTATGTTCGCGTTGTTTAGAGTTCGTGTGTGAACTCTCGGTTTGAGGTGCGGCCTCGGCGAGCTAGTGGGCTTGCGTGTGTACGGACTAGAGAGTCCAAGGAGTTCTAGTGGGAACTCGTTGTAGGTGTTGTGGCACCGAGGAGTGATCCGGTGGGATCGATTATAGTGGAAATCCTTCGTGTGTCGAAGGCGGAGATGTAGAGCAAGTGTGCTTGAACCTCGAAACAAATCCCTTGTATTTGCGATTGCTCTTTCTCTCTTTGTCCCTTTGTTTATATCTTGCATACTTGTATTGTGTTTATCTTTATATGCTAGATATACCTTTGTGCTCATATTGTCATATTGCTTGGGATTGTTTGCTAACACTTGTATTCAATCAAGAGAGCCAACGCGGCACCTCAACCCATATCTAGGAGAATCTTGAGGAGTTAGTCCAGAGCCCTTCACGGGGAATTCGGCTACACTCTTGTGTTATGCGTGGTGTTTAGTGCAATAGTTTAGTTTAGGTCATAACAGTTTTTAATTCCGCATTATTTGTCATTAAGTGACCATTAGATTAGTCATCACCTATTCACCCCCCCTCTAGGTGACTTTCAATTGGTATCAGAGCCAAGTGCTCTTGATTTGGGTCTAACAACCTAGAGTTAAAGATCCTCATTTTAGGCTAATCACTATTTTGTACACACACTATGGACTTTATGGCACCACCCACTTTTGACATCCTTAACATCCAAATTTGGAAGGTTAAGATGTCATTGTACCTCAAAGCCTTAGGTATTCATGTTTATCTTGCCACTACTAATAATGCATATTGTTTAAATGGTAAGAATCTTGAGGCTAATGCAAAAGCCCTTAATGCTTTAAAGAGTACCCTAAATGATGATTATTTATCTAGGGTTGCTAATTTTGATTTGGCTTTTGTAGTTTGGAACACCCTCCTCTCCCTTGGCGAAAATGATCAATACTATGCGGGGAGTGACTCGGATGTTGGAAGCGACACCTCCAACAAGTGCTACATGGTCCAAAGGGATAACCCCTTGAGGTAACTACCGAATCCGAGGATGAGGATGTTAACATGTCATATGAAGAGCTTTCTACATTTTGTCAATTATTACTTGAAAATATGACATGCTTAAGAAAGATAATAAAAATTTGAAAAAGAAATTTGATTGCATGCTTAATGAAAAAGATTCATTAGAAAATAAGGTTGCATGCATTTAAAAAGAAAAAGAGGTTTTGAAAAATGAGAATGTTTCCCTTATGTCAAAATTAAATGATTTATGTGAAGGGAACACTATTTTGAAAGATAAAATCATCTTGGTGGAAAAACAAAAGGAAATTGTTTTAAATGAAAATTCTTGTTTAAAAAGAAAATTGTTTGAAAAAGAAAAATGATTATTTATCTCACCATTCTTTACATGCCACCATTGATGATAGTGAGATTATAGTTTTGAAAAATAAAATTGATAGTTTGAGTTCAACTTTGAACTCTTGTGCATTTAACCACACTAGATTGGAGTCTTTGTTTTCAAAGAAACAAGCTCCACATGTTCATGCACATTCACATCATGCATTTGCTTATGTTGCACGCCACGATCATACACATACACATAAGCATCTTAAGGTGTACACATGTACACATTGTAGCCGCAAAGGCCATTTAGCAAAGTTTTGTTATGATAGGATACATCATTTAAATTTTGCTAATATAAAAATGTTTGGGTTCCTCACAAAGCTAACCCAAAGGACCCAAAAGAAAATGGGTATCAACCCCCATCGTGTGTTTTTGATGTAGGTGAGGGCTCTCACAAAACGTGAGAGATTTGGTGCCTTGGTGGTGGTTGCATGGACTACAAGAACATACATTTGATGCACCGCTATCAAGGAGTTTTGGTGGGACAACCACCATGTTTGGAGATTTAGAGTAGTTCCTGGTTTGGTAACTATTTCTAAACTCCTAATTTAGTTTACATGCTTTTAATTTCATGATATCATATAGCATGTTCATGTTTTTATGTTTTTGTGCTTCATGTGGTAAATACTAGTTTAAATGTAGCTCTTATCAAAACTTGTATTTATACATGTACAAATAGTGAGAACAAATTAATTTATATATGTTTGCACTTTATGCTCATTTGTACCCACTATATGCACATGTATAGTCTAGTTTTGATGATTCTCATTTATACATGTTTTACCGATTTTCATATTTTACTTCATGTATATGTATTTTGAATTCAAATCTATTAAATATACATGTATACCCGTGAGTCTCTTGCCTTCATGCAAATATATTTAATAGACTCTTTTATGTTTGGGATATGTATGTGTATTGCTAGATTTGGATGAATCATACATATACCTAGAAGTTTGTGTTTAAGATGAAAAATGAATTTTTGTTTTGTTTAATAATAAAAAAATGATATTCATGTTTGATTTGAGCTTCATTGACTATTTTCATGAAAATTGCTATTTACATGATTCTTGTACACTCACATTTTAAGTATTTTGTCATGATTTTGTTTCATGTACATCTTTTATGAGCTTTATCGATTTGAGTGTCAATTATTGTATATTAGGTATGATTCATGAAAAACGTATGCTTTGATTTCATGTTTTGAAGGATCTTTAACTAGTTTTCAAAAATTATCTTTAACTAGTTAATTATTCTTCATTGGGTAGTGGTTTTCACTATAAAATATTTTCAAACCCTATTTTTCGAAAACCCCCTCCTACCCATTTATGGGCGGACGGATGGGCAGTATGCCTTGCAAGCCTAATTGGAAAATCATTATCTTGAGCATATGAAGGGTGGAAGGTTATGAGTTATACACTATTTTCACTTCATTATTTCAATTGGTATCATAATTTCATTTGGTATCTCAATTAATATATTTTGTATACTCATAAGTTTGTTTCTATATATATGTATGCCTTCAATGCCAAATTTCTATTATCATGCATATATATGATGTTTTAGTGCTTAATTTACAATTGGTATTCATATTTAAAAGCACAAAATTTATGAAAATTAAAAAAATTGATCATTATTTTAAATTGGTATCAATATGCTTCAATATCAAATTTGTTATAAATTTCAATTGGTATCAATATGTTTTACAATAATGATTATTTACATTTGGTATCTTAAAATTTGATTGTTTTACAAGAGCTCTGATACCTTTAAAAAAATTTTTTAAGAAAAGTTAAAAATTTTTGATGTGTATTTCTTATATGCAAGGAGAGCTTAACATCTCTTCTACATATAGATTCATATTGAGTGTATCTTGTATTGAGGAGCTTGACAACTCTTCTTTATGTGATACACGTGTGTAGGGGGAGCTTCACATCTCCTCTTATGCATTACGTATTATGTGTTATGTGAATTAGGGCTTGTCATTCCTTCTTCATGTAATGCATATATGTAGGGAAGCTAACTTAGCGTCTTCCTCTTCATGAATGTATATCGCATATAAACTTTTATTAACTTGTTTGTTTACACCCCTTCTTGATCTTTTTGTTTATGACAAAAAGGGGGAGAAAAATTTTGTTTTTACTTTAACCCCTTTGTTGATGATTGACAAAAGGGGGAGAAGTATTTGAGATTTATATGCATGTTTTCCTTGCTTTATTCATAAAGGGTGAGAAGTATTTATGTTTATGCTGTTGCCCAATGGCCTTCCACTCTAGTTTTGATGATGATCAACTCATGTAGTTATGTTTACTAATATTCTTGTGTTTCTAAGTTTCAGATCATTACAGGATATTAGTTGGTGATTAGCTTCAACAAGATGATTAGAAGCTATTCATGGTGATTCCGGTGCCATAGCATAAAGCCTATTCATTTGCACTTGGAGGATCACGCGTTTGGGATCGAGTCTACTTGAAGATAGAAGATCGACAAGAAGACTTAGGTATCCTAGTTTAGTTTAGTTTGTGCTTTAGATCCATATTTGTAAAGCTTAGTTTAGTTGATATGCTCAAGTGCACACAACACACAAGTTTCATGATTGGTTTTTGGTTTTCATGAATAATAGATCAAAACAAGTTTACTTTATTCATATGTATATTAGATATGTTCTAGATATACATACATGTTTTAAACTTGCTAGACAAACCTATTTTGACTATCCTATTCATGTTTTAGAAAAATCAAGTTTGATAAAAATACAAGTTTTGTTTTTGATAAAATTGGCAAGACACAAAAATGAATTGATATGTTGATATATTGTCTTGAAATTTTATCACATGTTTATGTTTTAATATAAAATGATAAAACAAGTTTTTATGGAAATTTCAGAAATGATAAAAGGTTTTTATAAATATTTTTTTCCAAAATTTTCTGACCTTATTTTGTGCTGACAGGCTGGTCGGTCGACCGTCACGGTCGACCGCACCAAGGGCCGGTCGACCGTTGCGGTCGACCGACGTGCACAGACGTGCACGTCTGTTAAGCACAGACACGGTCGACCGGGACGGTCGACCGAGTTGAGAGCTCTGCTCTCGGGTTTTATCGGTCGACCGGGTCGGTCGACCGCAGTTGCCCAACGGTCATAATTCTGACCGTTGGCGGTCGACCGGACCGGTCGACCGGTGGCCTGTCAGGTTGCCACATCAGCCAACGGCTAGTTTTGTATAGGGGCTATATAAACCACATCTCTTTGGGGATTTTGGCCAAGTTTTCTAAGAGAAAATTTTCAGTTTTCTGAAGTGTTTAAAAGAGTTTTTTAAAAGAGTTTTTAAGTGCAAAAACTTCTCATCTTTATTGTTTTAGGGTTTTGGAAAATCAAAGAAAAATAGGTTTTTGGGATTTTTGCTTAGATCTTCAATTCTATCATATTGCAAGTATTTCCCCAAAGATTTTTCTTTGTTGCTTGTTTCCAAAAACACTTGTTTTCCACACTTGAGCTATCTTCTATCCTAAACTATTAGGATCTTTTGTTTTGTAGAAAAAGAAAGAAAAAGAGAGTTTGTGGTTTTGGAACCACTTGTTGTAAACCCTCCTTCATTTGTTGTATCCCTCTTCGGTAGAGGTGATCGGAGTGGTATTGATTGTGAGCCTCTTCGTAGAGGTGGAGTTTGGTTGTGAGCCTCTTCGGTAGAGGTGTGTGGATTGGTTGTTGTATTGGCTACGGGCCTAACCCCTCGGTTGTGAGGAGGTTGTTGTTGAGAGAGGAGTTTTGTACTCCTAGTGTTGTAAGAAATCCTCTTCGGTAGAGGTTCCCTCGGTGGGAGTTGAGATAGTGGAAATCCTACACGGTGGTGTAGGCGGGGATGTAGAGCAAGGTGCTCGAACCTCGAAACAAATCTTGGTGTTTGCGTTTTGATCCATTGTCTCTCTAACTCTCTCTCTTATAATTGTGCAAAGCATCATACTCATCATCATATCATACTTGCTTGTGTAGAGCATTGATTTATTCATATCATATATTGCTTGTATTGTGCCTTGCATCTCTTATTGTCATATCTATTATTTGCTTGGCTTGATTGTGTGTGTGACTCATATTGCCATATCCTTGATTGCTTGGATTGCTTGTGTGTGTGCCTAACTTATACTCATCCAACAAGAGCTTCACATAGCGCCTCAACCCATTTCAAGGGGAATCAAGAGGAGTTAGTCCAGAGCCTCGCAAGGGGAATTCGGCTACACTTGTTGTATTGTATTAGTTTGTGCAACATCTGCATTAGCTTCCGCATTTAGCGCACCTAGTTTTGCATTTAGTTTCTAGATTAGCATTTACACCTATTCATCCCCCCCTCTAGGTGTACTTTCAATTGGTATTAGAGCTAGTGCTCCTGATACTTAGGCTTAACATCCTAGGAGTGAGATCCATTTGCTTGCTAATCTCATTTGCATTTGCTTGTTTGCACACATCTAGTTTATACCATGGACTTCATGACCCCACCTAGCTATGATCCTTCCAACATTGATATTTGGAAGTATAGGATGTCCATGTACCTAAAAACCCTAGGTTTGCATGTCTTTCTTGCCGCCACCAAGAGATGTTATCTTGGTGATTGCAATCATATAGGGGCCAATGCACAAGCCCTAGAGGCTATTAGAAGCACTCTTCCTAAAGATTATCTTTTATGTGTTTCTAATCTTGATTCCCTTTTGCAGTGTGGAACAATTGACAACAACCACCAAACCTCCAAGCTTCAATTGCAAATTCAACCGGAGGAATCTAGCGGAGAATCCGAACCACAACAATGCTATATGGTCCAAGGAATGACTCCCTTGAGGTACTTTCGAATCTCAACTAGATAGTAATGATTGTGCTAGTTCTTCAAATGATTATGTTGATCCCCATGCCTTAAATGAAGAACTATCTATTGTTTGTGAAAAACTAATAGAAAAATATAACGTGTTGAAAAAGAAGAGTCTAGGCATGATAATGAAAATAAAAATTTGATAGCTAGACTTGATATTGTTTTGCAAGAGAAAGAGGAGATTGCTAATGAGAGGGATTCATTAAAATCTCAACTTGATCTTGCACTTAAAGAAAATAAATTTTTGAAAAATAAAAATGAGTGTGCAAACCTTTTGAAGAAAAATGAAGATTTGACTTCAAAAGTTGATTTTGTTTTAAAAGAGAATGTTGCTTTGAAAAACAAAATTATTTCTATTTCAAATGAGTTGAATGTTTGTTTAGATAAGAACATTGTTTTGCAAAATAAGATTGATGCACATGTTTGCCATGCTAGGGTAGCATCACTCACTTCATCTATTGCATGTGCCACCTCTTCTTTGATTAACAATGATATATCCATGATTAAGAAGAGTGTAGATTGTTGGGCTCCACTTTGAGCCAATGTGTAGAAGGGCATACACGCTTGGAAACTTTGTTTCGAAGAAACAAGTTCCATCTATTCATGCACACCATACACGGCATACACATGCTTCCCACGGACACCATCACATGTATGCTCATGTGTACACTTGTACACATTGGGTCGTAAGGGCCACCTTGCTAAATTTTGCTTTGATAGATTACATTCTAATGTAAATTTAGCAAATAATTTGTTTGGGTTAGAGAAGGGACTAACCCCCATGGACCCAAAAGAGTATGGGTACCAAAGACCACCCCTCCTATTTTTGATGTAGGTGTGGGCTCTCACATGACGTGAGAGTGATGACACCTTGGAGTGGATGCGTTCCGTACTTAAAGAAAATCAATTGGATGCATCACTTTCAAGGGAAGAGATGGTGGAGAGGACCACCAAGTTTTGGAGACAAGGAGAGTTGCCTTCTAGGTTTTGATAACGATTCCTAACTCCGTATTATTTATTTACATGCTTTCATATTCATTTGTTTTATAGCATGTTTCATTGCCTATGGATTAGTGTGTAAATGCCATGTTCATTAGATCCTTGACATACATGTATAGTATTTGAGACACATATGCTTATATGAACCCATATTTAGTGTTCTCACCATTTGTTTAGCTATAATGTACATCATGAATTTAATACATGTGAATTTACATAGTAACCATGTTTTTAGTTTTATCATGATGTTCCTTATCTTGTTTTGATGTTTCTTGTGGTAATAACATGTTTAAATGTAGATTTTATCAAAACTTGCATTATACATGTACAAATAGTGAGCTACATTTGTTTCTTATATATTTGCACTTCATGCTCATTTGTATTCACTATATGCACACGTATAAGCTAGTTTTTGATGATTCGTTCATTTATACTTGTTATGCCTATGTTTTTACCTCATGCGTATTTTAAAATTCAAATAAAAGAATTTTGATGAATTTTGTATGTTTTTCATTTAACAATATTATATTCGTGTTTGCCTTGATGCTTCATGACATGATTACATGTTTAGATGTTAGTTTTCATTAAGACTAGTTTTTATACTTGTACATATAATGGGCAACAAATAAATCTATATATAGTTGGAATTGAATGCTTATTTGAACCCATTAGATGTGCTAGTATAGTCTAGTTTTGATGATTCATACATATTAAACTTGTATTCTCATTTTTGAATTTGCTTTATGATTGTGTATTTCACTTCATGTATATGTTTGTATTGCCAAACTTTAAGATATACATGTATACCCCTTGAGTCGTTTGCCTTTCATGCAAATCTATATTATGGACTCAAATTGTGTTTAGGGATATGTATGTATACTTCTTGTGTTGACAATTCATACATATACCTTGAAATAAAAATTGTCTTGATGAAAATTTAGCTTATCATGATTTTCATGTTTTTTTCATGTGTTCAATATTTAACTTCATGTATATGTCTATCTTATCCAAAACTATTGACTATACATGAGTATCCTTTTTGAGCCACGTGCCTTCATGCATATATTTTGTGGACTCGTTATGTTTTGGATATGTATGTATACTTTAGTTTGTATTAGACATACATATGCCTGAAGATTAGATAGTTTTGATGATTTTCGTGTTTTAAAGAATAATTGAGCTTATTGCCTAATTTTCATATTTATGATCTTCATATTTTATTTGTACACTCACATCTATTGCTTGCTCATGTTTTGTTTTCATGAGTCTCTTATTTATGCCTAATTGAACTTGAGTGTTTGATATGATGTGAATTTCATGTTTATGAAAAACAATTTTGTTTTATTCCTTACTTGAAGGATTTCGCACTAGTTAACAAATTTTTCATTTAACTAGTTACGGTATTCTTCATATGGTAGAGATTTTCAAACAAAATCACATTTTCAAATCTATCTTTGAAAACCCCTACCATCAAAGGGCGGTAGGATGGGAGATCATGTTCATGAATGCCCTATATTGAAAATCATTTAAACTTGAACCTTGATTGGGTGGTAGATGATATGAGATATACACATGCTTTTGATTCATTTGGTATCATTGAACTCTTTCAATTGGTATCAATTTTGATTTTCTTGTATACTCATATGTGTTTATGTATGTATGCTTTCAATTCCAAGAATATCAATTTCTATTGGTATCTATTTTTCATACATATATATTTGTGTTTATGCTAGTCTTGAGGTTCAATTTTGTTTCAATTGACTACTTTTAAATTGGTATCAGACTATGCATGATTTTAGTTTGTATTTCATAAAGGGAGAGAAAATTGATTTTGTCTTTCTATTAGTATTGGTACTCCCATACTTATGATTGTGAATTCAATTTGGTATCATATGTTCAAAATGAAATATATTTTTACAATTGGTATCATATTTGAGAAATTCAAATTTGTTATGTTGTTTTACAATTGGTAATTTGTTATGTTTAATTACAATTGGTATCTCAAAATTTTGTTAAAGAAAATATTCAAAGTTGTGATTTGTATTGCTTATATGCAAGGAGAGCTTAACATCTCTTCATATAGATTCATGTTGAGTGTATTGTGTATTGAAGAGCTTTACATCTCTTCTTTATGTGGTACACGTGTGTAGGGGGAGCTTCACATCTCCTCTTATTCATTACATAATGTGTGTTATGTGAATTAGGGCTTAACATCCCTCTTCCATGTAATGCATATGTGTAGGGAAGCTAACTTAGCGTCTTCCTCTTCATGAATGTATATAGCATATAACTTTTATTGATCTTTGTTTATTTTCATTTGGTATTAAGATGCTTCATCGACATATTTTCAATTGATATCATGTTTTTAAAAAAAAAGAAGTCACCCCTTATTGACTTTGTTTTTGCTTTAGACAAAAGGGGGAGAACATTATTTTTAGTGTTTTGATTGACAAAAAGAGGAGAAAGATTTTTACCCCTCATTTTATTTATGGTTTTGATTATTCACCCTTTTGTTGATGATTGACAAAAAGGGGAGAAGAATTTGAGTTTGTTTTGATATATGCATAATTGTGTTTTTGCATATACTTAGGTCATGCATAGACATAAATAATAAGATATGATGCATGCCTTTGTTTAGTATCATGAGCTTTCATTGCATATTTATTATGTCTATTGTGATGCATGAGTTAAGGGGGAGCTTCTTTGAAGCTTAACTTTAATCCATGCATATATAACTCCATGAGTTTGTCATCATCAAAAAGGGAGAGATTGTTGGCCCAATGGCCTTCCACTCTAGTTTTGATGATGATCAACTCATGTAGTTATGTTTACTAATATTCTTGTGTTTCTAAGTTTCAGATCATTAACAGGATATTATGGTGATTAGCTTCAACAAGATGATTAGAAGCTATTCATGGTGATTCCGGTGCCATAGCATAAAGCCTATTCATTTGTACTTGGAGGATCACGCGTTTGGGATCGAGTCTACTTGAAGATAGAAGATCGACAAGAGACTTAGGTATCCTAATTTAGTTTAGTTTGTGCTTTAGATCCATATTTGTAAAGCTTAGTTTAGTTGATATGCTCAAGTGCACACAACACACAAGTTTCATGATTTGGTTTTTGGTTTTCATGAATAATAGATCAAAACAAGTTTACTTTATTCATATGTATATTAGATATGTTCTAGATATACATACATGTTTTAAACTTGCTAGACAAACCTATTTTTGACTATCCTATTCATGTTTTAGAAAATCAAGTTTGATAAAAATACAAGTTTTTGTTTTTGATAAAATTGGCAAGACACAAAAATGAATTGATATGTTGATATATTGTCTTGAAATTTTTATCACATGTTTATGTTTTAATATAAAATGATAAAACAAGTTTTTATGGAAATTTCAGAAATGATAAAAGGTTTTTATAAAATATTTTTCCAAAATTTTCTGACCTTGTTTTGTGCTGACAGCTGGTCGTCGACCGTGACGGTCGACCGCACCAAGGGCCGGTCGACCGTTGCGGTCGCCGACGTGCACAGACGTGCACGTCTGTTAGCACAGACCACGGTCGACCGGGACGGTCGACCGAGTTGAGAGCTCTGCTCTCGGGTTTTTATCGGTCGACCGGGCCGGTCGACCGCAGTTGCCCAACGGTCATAATTCTGACGCGTTGGCGGTCGACCGGACCGGTCGACCGGTGGCCTGTCAGGTTGCCACATCAGCCTAACGGCTAGTTTTGTATAGGGGCTATATAAACCACATCTCTTTGGGGATTTTGGCCAAGTTTTCTAAGAGAAAAATTTTCAGTTTTCTGAAGTGTTTAAAAGAGTTTTTAAAAGAGTTTTTTAAGTGCAAAAACTTCTCATCTTTATTATTTTAGGGTTTTTGGAAAATCAAAGAAAATAGGTTTTTGGGATTTTTGCTTAGATCTTCAATTCTATCATATTGCAAGTATTTCCCCAAAGATTTTTCTTTGTTGCTTGTTTCCAAAACACTTGTTTTCCACACTTGAGCTATCTTCTATCCTAAACTATTAGGATCTTTTGTTTTGTGGAAAAAGAAAGAAAAAGAGAGTTTGTGGTGGTTTGGAACCACTTGTTGTAAACCCTCCTTCATTTTTTATCCCTCTTCGGTAGAGGTGATCGGAGTGGTATTGGTTGTGAGCCTCTTCGGTAGAGGTGGAGTTTGGTTGTGAGCCTCTTCGTTAGAGGTGTGTGGATTGGTTGTTGTATTGGCTACGGGCCTAACCCCTCGGTTGTGAGGAGGTTGTTGTTGAGAGAGGAGTTTGGTACTCCTAGTGTTGTAAGAAATCCTCTTCGGTAGAGGTTCCCTCGGTGGGAGTTGAGATAGTGAAATTCCTACACGGTGGTGTAGGCGGGGATGTAGAGCAAGGTGCTCGAACCTCGAAACAAATCTTGGTGTTTGCGTTTTGATCCATTGTCTCTCTAACTCTCTCTCTTATAATTGTGCAAAGCATCATACTCATCATCATATCATACTTGCTTGTGTAGAGCATTGATTTATTCATATCATATATTTGCTTATATTGTGCCTTGCATCTCTTATTGTCATATCTATTATTTGCTTGGCTTGATTGTGTGTGTGACTTATATTGCCATATCCTTGATTGCTTGGATTGCTTGTGTGTGTGCCTAACTTATACTCATCCAACAAGAGCTTCACATAGCGCCTCAACTCATTTCAAGGGGAATCAAGAGGAGTTAGTCCAGAGCCTCGCAAGGGAATTCGGCTACACTTGTTGTATTGTATTAGTTTGTACAACATCTGCATTAGCTTCCGCATTTAGCGCACCTAGTTTTGCATTTAGTTTCTAGATTAGCATTTACCCTATTCACCCCCCCTCTAGGTGTACTTTCATATGCATATATGTTTTGTTTTGCAAATAAGGGAAAAAGAATTTGATTTGTTTTATGCATGTTAGCATGTTTATCTCCTAG
>JAVJIF010027179.1:0-83073 GCA_038442645.1 Agave tequilana
TCATACTAGCCGCTCAAATCAACTCAGCAAACACATTAAATTAAGGACAATATGGGTATATGGACTTTTGACTAGACACAAGGGCTTTTTCACTTTAAAATAATCAATGGGCTTCGTTGGCTAAGTTTGAAAGTAGTCCAGGGATTTTTTTTTTTCACATGGACATCTTTTCACAAGAACTCAATGACAATTCCCCTTTTTTTTTTTTTTCTGTTGTTAGTATTTTGAGGGGGCTTGCAAAGTTTATATTTAAGAAAGGAAAAGAGGGAAATAAAACGTATCCACTAAAATGTTATTGATGCAATTGATAGTATGCCATTACAAGAATGTCAAGAACTTAAAGTACCTTGGTTTTTAAAGAAAAAAATACACTAAAGAAAAATATAATTAAAATATTATCGTAGATTGCAAAACTATGAAAATATATATAAGAAAGTAGTGGATAGAATCCAAACACTTCTAGAAACGTATTAAAGATCGTTAATCCTTTCAAATATATATATATTAGAATTCTAATAATCATAGAAAAAGTGTTTCCTGTTGAAAAATGATGAATAATTATAACAGCAGCAAAATAATAATAAATAAATAAATAAATAATAATAAATAAATAAATAATCAATTTTTAATTGACGAACGATCCTCGTATTAGGATATATAGCTAAGTAACTTTAAGCTCAAAACTCTACCAATAAGTTTCTCTTGGCTGGCTATTTTATGTGTTATTTAGTAATAGAATAAGCAGATGACTGTAAATATAGTTAAATAATTTTATACAAATTTATTGACAAGAATGGATCTTCGCACAAGGCAAAAAAGGTGAAGAGAAATCAGCAGACAAGATAAATATTTATTTTTACTTTTATTATATATTTTCTTCAGCTTTTGTATTTTTTTTTCCTTTTAAAATTCATACTACTGGTTCTTTCTGTAAATACTTGTTGGGTGAACAAAGAGGTGCCATGAAGATATCAAGTTCTTGGCAGTAATTATTATCAAAAAATTGGAACCGGGAGCTCCTAATTTTCTAATGTTAGTATTATTTGATAAAAACATGAATACATTATAAGATTTATGAATCATAAATCTTGTCATTGTTCTATTATATAATATCTTATGAAAATTCTCTTGTCAAGTTAGTTTTTGTTTGGAAATGATTTTGATTTTCATTGAATTTTTCAACAAGAAAAATTAAAATTATCTTTCTACCACCAGAACTTCGGTATCATCTAATCTGACAATTTATAACAAAGCATACGATTACAAGGCCATAAATATTAAGTCATTATTGCACCTCACCTGCCTCAAAGTTCTAACTCAGACCCAGAACAAAAAGATCATTAGTTCGAGCAGAGAACATTGTCAATGAGAATAGCATGCATGGGTATATTTCTTTCTTTTATGGAGGCTTCGCTGAGGTACGCTCGAAAGCAAATGCTGGTGAAAAGAAAAGTGAGTTTTCTGACTTTAAAATTTTATAATTATAGCAAGTTATAATAAGCTGGAGTTAACATTTTATAGGTACTATACAATTCAGGACAATATTCGCTGAGAATTTTGGGGGCACCTTACGTATGAACAATGACTCTCATTGTCATGTTGCCCCGTTCACGTACAAATTTCCGTGGAGACCAGAAGGAAAAAAAGAACAATTTTAGGCTTTTGGTTGTTTGAATGTGAGCATTCTAATAATCATTTTAGTTTCCTCCATCAACAAGACAAATGCTGTCATATGGTATTATTATTTATTAAGAGGTATTATCCTTCATCAAGATAGATGATCATTAGCATACAAAGAGAAATTTCGTCAAATGACGAATGAGTTAAGTTTAGAAATGGTTCAGTTTTTTGTGAGCAAGATTTCTTTCCTAAAACTTGTTGAATCTGAGTACTGTCAAGAACAAACCCTGGTTCAAAACAACTCAAAGAGAAAGGGGTACAAGCATATAACGAAATTCAGCAAGATTTTTCCCCAACCTGACTCGTCCCGTGTTCGTCACGGGACGAATCCCACCCATCATGTTTTAATGGGACGGGTCGATTCATCTGACCCGCTCCGAAACGGGGCAAATACGGGGGGTTACCCGTATTCACCATGTGCGACTCAGGCGAGTCGCACAGGGCGAAGCGGGGCTGGTCGAGACGGATCAACCCCCCAACAGCCATCCCTAGCTATCAGAAAATTTAAAAAAAAAAAAAAAAAAAAAAAAAAAAAACAGAGAGAGAGAGAGAGAGAGAGAGAGAGAGAGAGAGAGAGAGAGAGAAGAGCGGCTGTGCTAATCAAAGCAGGGATCCGCTGAAAATAACCAGTGGAGAGGGACCCTTCAAAATAGCTTTTAGACTTCGTAGTGACGCGTTTTAGTGTTTTTCTTCGTGATATTATTTCTAAATAAATGAAAATTCTTACAATAAAATGCTTGAGCATTTAAAAATATGGAACCAATAAGTAATCTTGACGGTTTTTGTCCCTAATTCAAAAGATTGGTCTGCTTTTCAGATTTAATCCTTGGCACATTAGTCAAATTTGACAACCAAACAAGTAATTTCCTCGAATTTCCCAAATCCATTGGAAAATTGAATATATATCTAAAATCCTTGAGAAAGAGTCCATCCAATCACTGATCATTTAAAAAAAAAAAAAAAATGAAAAATCAACAGTTGATACAAATGCATCAGCTGAGTTGGTAAGTAAATTTATATAATCAAACAATAAATCACCTACACTTTTACACACACACACACACAACACACACACATTATCAGAAACGTCAACCGTTTCTGCACCAAATCCAGCGGTCAGTAACATGGAGTGCTTCCTCTTGGTGATAGCAATCAGCTATACATTCTGAGCATTTTTTTTTATGAGAAGATAATTGCCCACCAGGGTGTTCAACAGTACACTACACAGCTAAGTTCATCTCATGAAGCTACAAGCAAGGCTACAAACAGTTAATGGCATCACAATATTATCCATACAACACCACATGAGACGGTGAGATATACAACAGAGCAAAAGTCTCTTTCCTTCCACCCTTTCACTTGACAGTAATGAAACTGTATCAGTACAGGGGAGGGGGGGTACAATATTTCCTGTGTTAAGTCCGCGGCCTTACCCTCCGGCCATTTGAATCTCCACCGTCTGAGAGCTGGGCCCACACACTCCGGCTTTTGCCGCCACTACTGCATTCTCTCACACCCTGCAATAATCTTCAGGAGTTCTGATTGCAGTGAAGGGCAATTCTCTTTGAGGTATTCGAACCCACTGGACCGCATTACAGCTGCACATACAGATATAACCAGCTCAAGCAAGTTTGACACGAATTCAAAATTTTAAATATTTCAAATAAATAGGAAATAGTTCAATACGAGCACATGCCCAATATAATTCTCCAATTCAAAACTGAGTTCTGGTCAGGAAATTAGATCCGGAGCCTTCAACTTGATCAAACCTACTAGATACACTATATAACAATTGTAACGAGATTATCTTTTTAGGAAAACAAGTGTTGCTTTCTGAACCCTGAGCATCATACTTGAGTAACATGACAGTATTTAACAAGAAGAGATTTGTCCAAGTACATTGACAGATAAAGCGAATCCACACATGAGTTTATTATTCTATGCAGAACTCTAGAAGAATGCCAGGCAATCAGAACCAGGGTTTCCATGTAAAAGAATAGATGCAGGGAAAGGGGTGAAAACAATGGACATCAAGTATTCAGAAAGTTCACAGGGTGGAAAATTATTATAGATGACGTAACAGCTAAGTTGAATATCATAAAAGCAGGGGGGTTCTCTTGATTTCATTTAAGAACAAAGTTTGTGAACTCTTCTGGATGAAACCATTGGCATTTCTTAGTCATAAATTCTTCCCTCTGGGAATGCTCAAACAACTAATTCTCAAATCTTAATGGAAACAATAGCTTTGGGCAAAAGATGACCAGATTTAAGCAATAATTCAATTGTAGCAAACAGGAAAGAGTGATTGGCGGCTGCAAAGATAGCATTTTCCTAGTGTATTGTAACCTCACAAAAATCTACATCAGTTGTGTAAAAATGGTTTAAAAGGCTCAATTTTCAACATTAACATAAATTTCAGAATTCTAGTAACAGGATCGACCAAATGGTGGCTGCAAAAGATAGGATTAGTCAAACGTATTGCAAACCTCGCAGCAATCTACATCAACAATATAAATATAGATTGAAAAGGTTTTCTTATGCTTAATCTTCTAAAACATGAAAAATCTGAGTATTCAACATGACATAACTTGGAGGGATATTTTCAAAGGAAAGGAACCTAGACCATCCCAAAGAAAGTTAGTTTCAGCAGTTCATTAAATAAGAAAGAAACATAAGCTAGAAGCTATTGGGATACATGTATCTGCAAGATCCTCAAGAGCAAATTTTAGATAGGGAGTAAACATAGGGATGCTGGAAGCTAAAGAGATAAATACCTGCAAGATTTTCAGCAGCAAATTTGAGACATGCAGCTTTAAGTTCCATGGCATGATATCGATCAGCCAATGCAAGTGTGCTAGCTACAGTGTTCACCGATATATCTTTGCATAGATAAGATTCACACATCACTCGGAGCCTTTCCAACCCAAACTTGTCTGCCGCAGCCAATAATTTTGCTGCTAATGTGTCAGACACAGAAGATACAGGAGAACCTGATGCAACCACGATCTCATCTTCGACAAGGGTATCCCTGTATATAAAGTGGAGCATGGCCTGGCAACAACAGAAAGCAAGGCAGTTTAACAGAAAGAGAAAAAAGTTAAGTCGTCAGGGTATTCATAGTCATGAATGGATTCCTCACTTTAAAAACCTTGGGCTCCAAATCGGTGACAGAAACCTCATTGTTCTCACCATTTACTCCATCAAAAAATGAAGCTCTAAATACAGGAGATCTTGCAGCCAATACCAACTTATGTGCATGAAATTTTTCGCCAGCGACATTAAAAACAACATCAGAACCTTCCTGTTTTTCCAGAAGTGCTCCAAAATGCATTCCCATATCTGAATCAGGAACTTGTATTGAATGTAACCTTGGGCAATCCATAACTGACACGACTACACCAACAGTACAATTGATTTTCAAGCAATCATCCTTGAGATAGTCCGATGTCTCAAGAGCTGCTCGTCTGAAAAAGCGCTTATATCCCCTGAGATACGTAAAACCAATATTGTCAATGACGATGTAGCAAAATGGGCAGCATGTATCACCAATATCATAACATAATCTCCATTTCAAAAGAATGCACAAGTTACAAATCCTAACCATGCATATTTATCCTGTAACATTGAAAAAATGCAGCAAAGCATGCATATCATGTAAATTATATCTGTGACTCTGTCATAGATTAAAATTTTGAAGACATTTTGGCACAGTGCTAAACTGCTCCACCAGATTGATGTTAACATGGTCCTCTATCAGACATAGTTGTGCCTAACAATGTCCCTCTAGAACAATGTTGACTTCTACTTGGGCTTTCTTGACGTTGGGTTCTGCTTCGTATCCATTCCATTTGAAATGGGAAGAGCCAGGAAGATGATGATGATGATGATGATGATGACAAATTGTACTAAATCAAATACTACATAACTTAAACTGCAACCTAGAAAGCATGGACACTTGCTGGGGATGCCACACCCATGTCTAACACATGTCAGACTGACACACGGACACGGTGTCGGACACCACCTAGCCATGTCCTAGGGCAAAATGTATTGGGCATAAAATTGGACAAGGTTCTAAATTGTACTGGGTCCTCTATGGTGAACTTGCATTGAGTTCGTTACCCGTGTACCCAATAATGCAGAACTTAAACACCCAATCCCCTACAATATCCTAGTCTCTCATTACCCTACAATTATCATCTGATGATGACTCCTATGTTCCACCTCACCCCCTCTCACCTGATGACGACTTTGCCAGCCTTCAACGACTGGCGAATCATCTGGAATTTGACAAAGGCACAAGATTCTAATGAAGGGGCCACTGTACTCCAGCACCGCAAACCTAAGAAATTCATTTCTTGTTCCAATTTTTTTTTTCCTTTACCTTTTCTCCTACTCTTCTTTCCTTTCATCCTCTTTTTCCTTCTCTTTATTTCTTTATCTTTTTTCCTTCCCCAGTTGCTATTCCAAAGTGATTTTCTTCCTATTTGGTGATTTATGTAAGTGGATTACTCTCACCACATAATCCAAGTTTATAAATTACTGCCAGAAAGCCTTGTCAGAGAACTTTGAAGGTTTCAAAGTATTACTTATATAGTTAATATATGATGAGTGTTATCTCGAAAAGTGGCCAGAATGAAGGAGGTTTCTTGTAATTCTCCTCCAAATATTCAATACAAACACAAGACTGGAGATATAACTCCAAATTAGCTAGTGAAAGCCCAAAATATATTAATTCTTCAGTTACATGTACACATTGTACATAACAACTTAGGAAGAAGTCTTGGATGAAATCTGGACTAATTTCTCTTTACTAAGAGCTCCAATCAGGTTCCGTTTGAATGAATTATGACTAAGTTCAAAATTAAAAAAAAAAAAAAAACTTTCAGGCGAACATCACTAGCTTTAGATGGTCATAATTTAAAGACCAAGAGTGAGCTTAAAATATATGGGTTTGGGGAATGAGAAGCATCTTCCAGTCAGATGCAAAAAACAATCTGTGCAGGTCCAGTTATTATTGACTGAAAGATCTGTGATAGGACTTATAAAATTATGTTTTTTTTATTTTCTTCAAGAAATATGTTTAGGATTCTATGCAGGACGAGTAAAATGGCATGCATATCCTGGGGTAAGAACAACAACAAAAGAAGCAACCACAAAATAATTTTGATGATGATGATACAAGTGAACAGAAAACTACTACTCCATTTTCTTCAGAGGATTGCTTCTCCGTGCCCCACCCCCCCCCCCCCCCCCCCCCCCCCCCCCCCCCCCCGGCTCCCTCTCCTGCCCCCTACCTCGCTCTCCCCCTGCCCCCTCTCTCCCTGTCTCTCCCCACTCTCTCTCCTGGCTCTGTCTCTCACCCCTGCTCTATTTAAATATTAAAATATTAAAACTCGTGCAAGACACAGGCTATGCAAGGGTACAATCGTCATAAAAAATCGCGTGACAAACACGTGCGACTTCCCAGATAGCCAGCTGACGACAGGGGATTTTGAGGTTTTTTTTAGATAATTTAGGGGGTATTTTGAGATTAGTTGAGTTTAGAAGGTATAGTGAGAACCCAGAAAGTTAAATAGAGTATCTAAAAAATAAGCCGGATATTAAAATACTGACAACTTTCTGTGAAGACTTAGGAGTACTGTCCAATGCCATTCTTGAGGCACCTTTGGCAGCTATAATACGGTTATATTATGTTTTGGAGACTACGATGTTATAAATCTAATTGGTACCTATATTTTTATTTTCATAATAAAAGCCAATAGACATGACATCTGGTATTCCCATGTTCTTTCACATATAACATTTTTTGGTACTTTAGCTTTGTATCTTCTGCAAAATTTGAAAATACCGCACAAACTATGAACTGATGTAGGAAGTAGAACAACAGGGTTGTCAGCTGTCGACAGTCCACTTCAAATGTCGAAAGGCCACTTCAGTTGTCAACTGTCGACAAGGTCTCCCTTCAGCTGTCGACAGGCCTGAGCATATCAGCAGTATCCAACTCTAATCAGGAGTTGATTTCGAGTTCGATTTGAACTCCGATTGTTTTATGTTTCTTTTATATTGACTTGTAGTGTGTTTAGGTTTCCTAAATCGATTAGAAGCCTTTGTAAGCCTATAAAAATATATTCTTTTGTAAACAATCTTATCATTGAATATTGATTAATAAAATTGAGATTTCTCTCCAAATTGCTCGTGGATTCAAGTTGCTTATTTTTACTCGTGGATTCGAGTAAACTGCTCGTAGATTCGAGAACAGCTTCTACCTGAAAGTGCTTTCAGGGTTCATGGGCACTAGAACGAGATCTAACCAGCGTCGTTCGTCTTCCCTGCTTCTTATGTCAATTGGTATGAGAGCTTCGGCAACTTTTCGACGATGACAGAAGACGACGAAAGATTGCAAGGCCTTTCTATAAGGATGGACACTGCTCAAAAAAAATGACAACACCATCAAAAGAATGTTTCTCAGGAATGATGATCAAAGTCTTGTCGATGGTACGTACCAAAGTGGGATGATTATCAATCGTATCAACACCACATCGACCATCACCACATCACCCATCACCAAGACATCATCTACAACATCCTCAACTTACTAAAATTTTCTACGAAGAAGAATTGTGCTATCCAACCTATCGATACAATAATGATTATGAAGATGAAAGGATGGCCTATGAAAGTCGTAGGAGATTCGCTAATCCTAACCCTAATAAGATAAGCGGTTTCCTAACACTAATAGGAGGAACATACTTCCTAATTCTATCCGTGACCAAGGAAAAAGATATTCAAATCTTGATGAGTTTTCTAATTCTATTCTTTCTTTTGATGTGAGTCATGATGTTGAGTCAACCTTGCTTTGGACCGAGGAAGTTGATAAGTTGTTTGACATGGAATATATTCCCATGGAAAATCACGTCGAGTTTGCGCCTCATAAACTTAAAGGATAGCGGCATGATGGAATTAATTTCAAAACATCCGCATGTACCAAAATAAACCACCTATAAGACTTGGAGGTAGATGAAAGGACTTTTACAAGCCTATAGTCTTGCTTTGGAGGAAAAAGAGATGGAGAATCGACCCTGACCGTTCATGAGATCTTATCGATCGAACGAGACAGCCGAGTCACATTAGCAGCCATTGATCGAAGAACAGTTAACCAAGCGAGATTTATCATCAACTGACATACCAACAACCAACAATCAGCCCATGCCACTATTCCTAGTCCGCAAGAAGAGAAGCCAGCTTTCATGCCCGTATGCAATCAAAGCGAGTTCTTAGTGGGGTCCAAGAAAATAAAACAAGGCATTACTTTAGAAAAAGTTTCTCCAACCACTGAAATTTGCGAGGTCGACAAATCACTGGACAAGTGTAAAGAAGTTGGACACGACAAGCTGTTTGTAGTATCACACCCGTGGAAGATATCATGCATCATGGTACATTTATTCTTCATAATTTTGAGGATCCTTTCATGTGGAAGGAGAGTGCTAGAGATGAAAGCTTTAATTTCTTCAAGTTCATATTACCTACTATCAGCACAGGGACGCAACGTGTTCCCCAAGGTATGTGAAATTCCATCTCCAATCGTACTTTGAAAGATCTTCGTGGAAGTGAATCAATGAGTTATGAGAGCATGGTGTATATGTATGGTTGGATGATGGAAGAGCACCAACCAATTGGCATTGATTATTCACCGATCCGAGATGATTACATTAAAGATTCAATGACGCAACATTACATGGAGTTTAATCAAGATCGTTGACGCGAACCAAGATTTGGGATCACACTTTCCCCAAACAGAGTTTGCATACAACGGCATGGCTCACGGTTCAACAGGATTTCCTCGTACGCTAAAGGGAATAGATTTTGTGAAGAAATCTAATAAGTACAAGACAAACTACTGACAAGAGAAAACAAGAGAAGCTCTTTGAGAAAGAAGATATGAAGATGGTGTATTTGAGTGAAAAAATAATCCTATGTGAAAGAGTCCCTACTAAGCAACTATTTCCAGATTGAAACTCGAGAACGAGTTCTTTTGAAGAGAGAGAGGGATTGATGTAGGAAGCAGAACAACAACAGAGCTGTCAGCTGTCGACAGTCCACTTCGACTATCGACAGGCTCTTCTTTTTGTTGACGACAGGGTTTTCCCGAGAGTTGGACGACTACAGTCTGTCGATAGCTCCCTTCAGCTGTCGACAGGCCTGAGCGTATCAGTAGTATCCAACTTTAATCAGGAGTTGATTTTCAAGTTTGATTTGAACGATTTGTTTCATGTTTCTTTATTTGACTTGTAGTTTATATATGTTTCCTAAATAGATCAGAATTCTATGTGAGCCTATAAAAAACCCTCGTATTCTTTTGTAAACAATCTTATCATCGAATATTAATTAATAAAAACGGGTCAGGCTAATTCCCTACGAATCAGTACGGAGAAGCATGTGCCCATCACTCCAGCAATGGCACCGAAGATGAAATATAGAGTCAGGTTCAGGTGGGACAACAGCCCGAAATATGTCAGGGAGGAAAGATAGTAGAGACAAGCAAGAGCAGGCACCAATACGGTACAAAAGGGTACAGAAAACCGCTTTTTTAAGCTTTCGACTCCTGCCATCAGGCCGCAGAACGAGAGCTCGTGTGGAACTGTCGGATTTCTGGCGGGAAAGCGATAAACGGCAGCTCAAAAGTAACAAGGTTTTGAAAGAAAGACAATCCTACAAGTGGATCTATCCTTCCTTGATCCCTTCTTGTCCGAGACAGGTTCCTCACAGACTGAAACACGTCCCCTACCCTTGCTTTCCCAAACCCTAGCGCTTCTCCTTGCTAGTTCTTCTACCAGTTTCGGAATAAGCCTTTTAAACTGCCAATTAACACCTTTACTCTCTGTCTCAATCGAGCCCTTTTGTGGGAGCCCAACAAGGTTCCATTCATCCGATGAATGGAACCTTGAGATTTCTCTCCAAATTGCTCGTGAATTCGAGTTGCTTATTTTTTTCTCGTGGATTCGAGTACCGTGCTCGTGGATTCGAGTACAATTTCTACCTGAAAGTTCTTTCAGAATTCGTGGGCGCTAGAACGAGATCTAGCCGGCGTCATCGCTCCCCGCATCAGCATCTTGCCTTCATCGTTATTACTTATCTTACAGCAAATAATACATGCAACCGCCCCTCACTCCTATCATGTTTCCTGAGTAACTATAACAGTTTGACATGCCCACTATCTACAATTTTTCTTTAGCATCCCCACACTACTTCCTGGTATTCCATAATATGTCTTCTCCAAGTCATTAACCATCCCCTGAAAACTATTACCTCTCTAAATTAATGCCAATTTTCCTTATTAAAACAGGAGCAACCACATTTTGGTGGTATTAGCATACATTGAAACTGGATCTTACCCTTGAGTCATTATTTTTCTTCTTTATGTTTTTATCACTTTGCCACAAGTTCATAGCATGAAATGGGATTCATATTATATGACCATGTACGTAATTTTTTGCTTGCATCTTATTCAAGCGAAATTGGATCAGACATTCAACAATAAACTACCAATCAATGTTATCAAGAAGAAAACTGCTTCGCAGTAACAGACGATATACCAGAAACCCAACAAGTATGAAAAATCTATTCAGGCTAAATTGAATCAGACATTCAACAATAAACTACCAATCAAGGTTATCAAGAAGAAAACTTCTTCACGTAAACAGACAAATTAACCAAAAACCCAACCAAGTATGAAAAATTTATTCAGGCTAAACTGAATCAGACATTCAACAATAAACTACCAATCTAGGTTATCAAAAGGAAAACTCCTTCAAATAAGCAGACAAATCAACCAAAAACCCAACCAAGTACTAAAAAAAAAAAAAAAATCTGAAAATGACTCGTGAACTTCTTGGACTACTTATGTAATTTATTTGTTCCATATGTTACTGAGCTGAACTGAAACACATAATCAACAATGAGCTACCAACTAAAATTATCAAGATGCAAACTTTTCAACGAAACACGCAAATCACCCAGCAATCCACCAAAATCCTAACCATGAGAAGGAAAAGGAAAATCTTACCACATGCTCCCCCGATACTTGAGCGTATAGGGCCCGCTCTCCAGCGAGCGATCGAAATGGCTGTGAACCTTATGCTTCCCCTTCCCGCTCTGGTCAACGAGCGTCAGCTCAAACAAAGCCCTAACATCCGTTCCCTCGCTGGCCAACGCGATAAAGACCGAAACGTAGGCCGAATTGTCCTCGGGATTCTTGCCATCGGGGTAGAAATAGATGGCCCACTGGAATCCGCCGACGGTGAAGGGTGTCGCTGGCGATGTGCTTGCCGATTCCCATGCCTTTCGCCAGCGAGTAGCCCTGGATCACGAACTTGTGAGACCCATTCACTGTCTCGGTGACGGATCGAGAGATTGTGGGAGAAGAGATCGAGAGGTCCTTTTCGGGAACGACGATTTCGGGGATCATTGGCATTGACGACGCCAATCGAATTCGATTCTCATAGAAAATTCGAACTTGATGGGGGAATTTAGGAGGGGGGAGCAAATTCGACGGAAATTTGAGAGACTTTGGGGTAGATTAGTGAATGGGAAAACCGATTCAACTGATTGGGGTTAGGGTTTCGTTTTGGGTTTGAAAAGGGGGGAATTTTCTGCTTGGGCGTTCTAATGCGCAACGTTACGAAAAAAAAATAGAGACAGGATGAGTTTATTTGCAGATAACACCTTTCATTTTCTATAAATGACATTAAATGACATCCATTTTTTAATGCCCAAACTAAATATAAAATCAACAGAAATCTCCCTCTCATTCTCTCTCTTTTATTTTTTTTTTTTTCCTTATTTCAAATTGTTTCTTAACTCATTTCCTATTTTTTTCTTTTATTTTCGGTCCTCTTTTTCTCTTTTTTTTGGAGAATGTAAATTTTATTTATCAAAACTGTAAGAAAGCCAAATCGGCAAACTACCCCTTACAATGTATCCTCACAGCCAAACTCAAGATCCTATTAGTCGACTAATCACAAGTTTAGTCGACTAATAGTAGTAGTCGACTAACCCCAATTACTAGTCGACTTGAAAAGTGTTCTGGAAGTAGCTTTGTTCTCTGTTTATGCTCCAGTCGACTATATCAGAATACCTAGTCGACTATACATTAATCTAGTCGACTAGATCAGAAAGCCTAGTCGACTAACATGCACCAAGTCGACTAACCATAAAGTTAAGTCGACTAAGAAGTTGAGCTGGATGTATCCATCTTCTCTGTTGCCGCAGGAGTCGACTATACCAAAACATTAGTCGACTATATAAGATTGTAGTCGACTAGAACCACCCACTAGTCGACTAATTCTGCTGGCAACCCATTTTCCCTGATAGAATTCCAGATTCTCAAACGCCACATTTGTATTTGGATCCAAAGCGAATACAATCCTATAGATGTGCAGTTTAATCTTGAATACAGTAGAAATCACCTCCTGAGCCTGGCCTTCAAAAATTTTCATATTGCGGGCATTCCAGATATGAAAGACAGTACAAGTAAGGGCCACCTTTATAGCTTTTGATTTTCCACTGGAACCCTTCGCCTCCTTCTTTATCCACTTAAGAGCACTAGAGATAGTTGACATCCCCCGAGAGATACCCAGCCATTCTCTAATACATCTCCAAACCATAGCAGAGAAGGAACATTGAAAGAATAGATGTTCTGCCGATTCCCTATTACCAACACAGAGTGCACACGATTCATCAACCTGAAGAAAGGTCAATCTATCTTTTGTAGGTAGCCTCTTCCGCACTGCAAGCCACAGAGTAAAAGCATGCTTTGGTGTGACATACGAATTCCAAACTGAGCTTGTCCAAGCTAGCCTGGGACCTTTATATCTGAAAAACTCATATCCAAGCGATATGCACATCCGCTCACCTACCGCCCAAGAGGATAACCTCCTCTTTGCCGCCTCAACTGAACCTTCTACAAGACATATTTTATCTCGTATCGCAACTAGCCTCTTTAGCAATGGCGAGTCGTCCCTAATACATTTCCATTCCCAAGCAGAGACATCCCCTTTAAGGTATATATGATGCACCCAACGCACCCATAAAGTGTCCTTTTTCTTGTGAATGTTCCAAAAGGATTTTGCTAGCAGGGAATCATTCCAAGTTTTTAGATCTCGGAATCCTAATCCACCTTCCGATTTTGGCAAACACATGGATTTCCATGAAACCGGATGATGGCGCTTATTCCATAAGAAATTCCTGCACAGCCGAGTTATCCTCTCTATGATAGCACCTGGAACCGGAAAAATAGATAGCCAGAAGCAATCCACTCCTTGTAGCACTGATCTGATAAGCTCAGCTCTACCCGCAAAAGAAAGACTGGAAGCCACCCATGAGTTGATATACATAGTTATTTTATCAGCAAAAGGTGCAAAATGGTCCAACTGAAGCCTCTGAGCGCCAACGGGACACCGAGATAACGGAAAGGCATCACACCAACAGGGATACCAGTCAACTGCCTCATTTGAACAAGTTCCTCTCCATATACTCCCACCGTAAAGAGGCTAGACTTGAGCAAATTAGCACACAGTCCCGATTTCAAACCAAAATCCCTGAGGCTATCCATAATAATACTGACAGAAGGAATGTCCCCTCTCGCTATGAGCATGAGATCATCAGCAAATGCCAGGTGTGCCAACCTAAGCTTTCCACACCTAGGGTGAAATTTGAACCCCAATCTGTTTGTACTCACCTTTAGACTCCTCGATAGATATTCAATGCATATAAGAAAAAGAAAAGGAGACAAAGGATCACCCTGTCGCAATCCTTTCTTTCCATTGAACATCCCCCACATCCCTCCATTCATGCCAATAGAATAAGATGGAGAAGTTACACATTGCATAATCCATCCAATAAATCTGTCTGGGAATCTAAGACCAGTCATTACCTCAGCAAGGAATTCTCAAGAGACCGAATCATATGCTTCCGGAGGTCCACTTTAATCAAGCATCTCGGGGATATCCTCTTCCTGTTATACTTTCGCAATAACTCTTGGTTCGGTCCTCTTTTTCTCAATCTGACTGGGCTTTCTTTCTCCCTTTACTCTCTTTTAACACTCTTTGTTTTTTCCCTTCATTCTCTAAATCTCTCTTTCTAACACTCAAATCTCTTTAAATTTTTAAGAGAAGCCCTTAAACTTGATGTCATGCTCGGTAACATAAATCTTTTCCCTAATTTTGAATTCTCTAAATATCTCTTTCTTTAATTATTTAACTAGTTGCTTATAGCTTAGCTTCGCAACGAAGGATCCTTCTTTGTAGCGAGTTGGCCCTCGATGCACCTCAGGCAAAAAAAAGAAAAGAAAAGAAAAGAAAAGAAAAACGGGGGGCAGTAAAACATGTCACAATCAAATTCTCCGGATCAAACCATTTAATAGCCGGCTGGTTGAAATGGAAGAGCGCAAATTGAGTTTTATGTGATCGTAACACTCCGTTTATGATGTTGGAAATTTAATTGATTAATGCGGAATAATAGCCATGGATCAAGAATCATATACATCTCAAGGGAATTAAATTCATGTAAATAACTTAATACATGATACATACCTGAAGCCATTGATTGAGATGAAGGTTGAAGATCCTTGTGATGTATGGAAGAAGTAGACCCTTGTCCTTCGCTTTGATTCCTGCAAGACCTAATGCAAAGGATCCTCTTTTCTCTATCTCCTTTTCTTTTCTCAAAAACCCTTTTTCTTTTCTGATGGAGAGTCTCACAAAAAATGAGCGTGAGTTTTGTTTTCTTTTCAGGAGGAGAAAAGTGGGTCGCACATTTGCACATAAGTCCCTTGAAATAAACCTTTCCATCATGGTACCCTTTATATTTCAAGAGACCATATAACTATATAAATGTGACTATAAAATAGGCATCCTTAATATCAGTCAACTTTAATAGGAATCCAATGCAAATAATCAAGGTTAAGTGGGCCACCTTTATATGAGATTAACATTCTCCCACTTGGACCACTAACCGATTAGGTTAAAACTTTAGAAAACAAATAAAAGAAAAGACTCATTTGAAAATCATTTTGACTCCATTGGATTCCATACTGAAAAAACTTGACACGTGATCACGAATTTAAAAAACAACAACTGATAAGCCCAAATATGAAATACCGTAATACTGTAATTAGTTTGGACTACCAATGCGAGTCATAGCGGTTATACAACATCCACGTCATACTCCCTTCTATGTACCACAACATTGATAAACCTTACTAATTGAGTCCATAACCAAAATGACCCCTGTAATTGTCTTGTAAAGACATTTCCTGTTTAACAAACATCCATACATAATATGTGCACACATAATTGGATAACAGGAAACACAGAAACAGAACTTTTATTTGTACAATAATGTCAATTACATAAGTACCAAAATACACATTTACAGATTGCCCAAAAGACCCATTCTTACAACATGTTCCTTGAATGTCTTTGGAGGCAATCCCTTTGTCATTGGATCAGCAACCATTAAAGTGGTACTTAAACTTACAATTGACACTTTCTGTTTCTAACCCTTTCTCTAACCACCAAGTACTTAAGTTCTATATGTCTAGAACCATTAGAGTACTTACCATTCTTAGAGAAGAATACGGCTGCTGTATTGTCACAATATATCGTCAGCGGCCTGGCAATAGAGTCAACTACACCAAGTGCTGAGATAAAATTCCTTAGCCATAATGCATGATTTGTGGCCTCAAAACAAGCTATGAACTCAGCCTCCATCGTGGATGAAGCAATAATGGACTGCTTCACACTCTTCCACGAGATTGCCCACCTGCTAGCAAGAAAATAAATCCTGAGGTGGACTCCTGCTATCTGGGCAACCACCAAAATCTGAGTCTGAATAGCCGATCACCTCTAACTGATCTGATCTCCTGTATGTGAGCATATAGTCCTTTGTCCCTTGAAGATACCGCATAACCTTCTTAGCCAACTTCCAGTGCTCCATTCCTAGATTGCTTTGATATCTTCCCAACATCCCAACAGCAAAGCTGATATCTGGCCTGGTACAAGTGCTTGCATACATCAAGCTCCCAACAGCTGATGCATACGGAACTTTCTGCATTTGACCCTTTTCTAAGTCATTTCTGGGACACTGGCTACCACTTAATCTGTCACCCTTCTGAATGGGTGTAGGACTGACTGAACACATTTTCATATGATTCCAAGACTCGATTGATATACCCTTTCTGAGACAATCCTAGCAATCCTTGAGATCTATCCCTGAAGATCTCTATGCCAATAACATATTTGCCTCACCCATATCAACCATTTGAAAATTCTTGGTAAGATAGCTTTTAGTTTCATACAGCAAACCAAGATCACTACTGGCTAACAAGATGTCATCTACATACAGAACCAGAAAAATAAACTTGCTCCCACTGATCTTTAGATATATACACTGATCAACAGTGTTTTCTGTAAATCCAAAAGAGGTAATGATATCGTTAAACTTTATATACCATTTCTGAAATGGCAGATCTTCTTTCCCTTTGAGATCTTCTCAAAGCTGTCGGTTGTGGTGGTTCTACAATATTTTCAATGGGAATATCTTCATGGAGTGGTGAACCAACATTAACTTGTTGTTCTGGAATCTCAACTTGATGATCAAGCTGAGGGACAACAATCTCTCTTGAAGGAAAGGGTATTGGGATATTTACCCTTACCACTTCATGATCTACCTTTCTTGGTTCAGCACTCCCACTAATTTCACCATTTTTCAGGAATCTGGCATTACCAGTTTCAACTATTCTTGTACTATGGTTAGGACAATAAAATTTGTATCCCTTAGACTTATCTGGATAACCAATGAAATACCTAGATATTATTTTTAAGTCTAATTTCTTTTCTTGTGGATTATATATTCTAGCCTCTGCTGGACAACCCCAAACATGTAAATGTCTTAAACTAGGTTTCCTACCAGTCCACAACTCAAAAGGAGTTGTTGGGACAGCCTTACTAGGAACCCTGTTTAATATATACATAGCAGTCTTTAAGGCTTCATTCCACAATGAATTGGGTACATTAGAGAAGCTCATCATGCTCCTAACCATATTCATAAGTGTTCGGTTCCGCCTTTCAGCAACACCGTTCTGCTGAGGCGTACCTGACATTGTGTATTGAGCACAAATGTCATGCTTTTCTAGAAATTTGGCAAATGGACCAGGATGTTGTCCTGACTCATCATATCTACCATAAAATTCACCACCTCGATCTGATCTTATGATTTTAACCTTTCTATCTAATTATCTCTCGACTTCTGTAATGAACACCTCTAGGATGTCAACAGCCTGAGACTTTTCATTAATTAGATACACATAACCATAACGTGACAGATCATCTATAAAGGTAATGAAATATCTCTCTCCAGTAAAACATGGAATGGAGAGTGGTCCGCAAATATCTGTATGAATTATTTCCAGGAGTTCTTTACTTCTTGTGGCACATTTCTTAGTGTGTTTGGTTTGCTTTCCTTTTATGCAATCCACACACACATCAAAATCAGTGAAGTCTAGGTTATTCAAAATCTCAGTCTTCACTAATCTTATAATTCTATCCCTGGAGATATGCCCCAGTCGTCTATGCCACAAGATTGAGGATTTTTCATTTATTAAGCCACGTTTTATACCAACATTCGAATGCAGAGATAATAAAGATTGTGCAAACTCATCATTCAATGAAATTTTATATAAACCATCACATAAAATTCCATGTCCAACCGGAATTGAATTATACATTAAAGAGAGTTTTCCACAACTAAACAAAACAGAATATCCAAAAATATCTAATTTAGATAATGACATTAAGTTTCTTGAAATCGAAGGTACATAAAAAGTATCCTCAAGATCCATCTGATGACCCGTCTCCAAGAGTAGTCGATAAACACCAACATATTCGACCTCCACTTTGAGACGGTTCCCCATAAAGACGAATCTCTCACTTTCCTTCGGTTTCCTGGTTGTAAGGAATCCCTGCATTGAATTAGTTATATGAGTTGTGGCTCCAGAGTCTATCCACCAAGTATTAGAAGGAACTTCAGTAAGATTTGATTCATAACATACAAAAGAAAGATTTGTACCTTTCTTTTCGAACCAAGCTTTCCTCTTATTGCAGTCCTTCTTCACATGTCCTTTTCTGTCACAGAAGTAGCATTTGACAGTGAAAGCTTTTCTATGACCTTGGCTACTTTCTCCATGGTCATTTCCTTTCTTTGATGGAAATCTCTTACCTCTTCCATATTTATTTTTCTTATGGATACCTCCTGAAGTTACTGCCAACACTGAGTGCTGTCCTTCTTGCCTCAGTCTCACTTCCTCTTGAACACACATACCAGTTAGCTCATTCAAGTTCCACTTATCCTTATGAGTATTGTAGTGGATCTTGAATGGCCCAAACTGTGAAGGAAGTGAGTTGAGGATGAACTGTACTAAGAAGGACTCATCCACTTTCATTCCCAGTGATCCTAGCTTAGCAGCCTTATCAGACATATTTAGAATGTGTTGTTGAACTCCTCTATTACCATCATATTTCATGGTGGTAAGTTCAGCCATAAGGGTGCCAGCTAATGACTTATCTGCAGACTTAAATCGGTCTTTAACCGCACTTAATAGTTCAGATGCTATAGTTGTAGGAGGGAGTGAAGTCTTGATGTTATTAGCTATGGTCATCTTTATGAACATAAGACTGAGCCTATTAGACCTTTCCCAAGGTTTGGCATGGCTGACCTGTTCTGCTGTACTCTCAGCAGTTACTTCATCAGGTTTATCAACTATTAAAGCCATGTCTAGGTCCAAAACACCCAGTGTAAACTGTACATGTTCAAACCACTCTGAGAAGTTTGTACCATCCAAGGCCGGAATGCTGGTGGCATGAGTGTGAAGGGAAGTAGGGACATTCACTGAAACATAATAGGACATTGCTCACATTAGGGCCACTAATCAATACATCAACTTTAAATTAATTAAGATGAACTATTGATATCACTTTGATTTCTCCTTTGGGCGAAACCTAAGCATATCTAGTGTTCACTCTTTAGGTGAGAACTTTTATCACCTATGTAGGTCTAATATAATTTATGTCACTTAGTTAGTAAGTTATGTTACCTTTGGGTATCCAATTCCACACCACTAAGTTACATAAATTACACTATCCTACCCCGGTTCATAATTATTTGAAAGAGACTTTCCTTTGGGCCAGTCCCAATCTCCTAACTAGAACCGCCATCGAGAATATTATTGTCTTTTATGTCTTCCTCATTGACAAGTCTTTTATGTAGTTGTATATTCATAAGGTTTACTAACATAGGTCACTTTGGCAACTACTAAATCAATAAGCCTTATGAATACAAAACTAACCAATAATATTCTCTAATCTTTTATTTGAGTAAAGCCATAATACCTCAATACATTACTTGACCAAGCATCAATCAATATTAACACAACAACTTAAATGTGTAACATACTTTAATGATTGATTAAATTAGACCATTAGTCGACTACAAGGAAATACTAGTCGACTAAGGTCAAGTTAAGTCGACTATAGGTTTAGGTCTAGTCGACTAGGACAAGGAAAAGTTAGTCGACTATACCCTATAATTAGTCGACTATAAAATTTATCAGTCGATTACAAATATTATTAGTCGACTTCTGAATCCAACAAAGAGTTCTCAACTTTCGGGTCACTGAATTAGTCGACTTGGAAAATATGATTAGTCGACTATAACCTAATTAGTCGACTAGTCATAAAATCAACTAAAAATCTAGTCGACTCCTGCAGCAAACAGAGACTTTCAAACTCTCTGGAAAAGAGAATTAGTCGACTATAGCATATTACTAGTCGACTAATAGTCGACGAAACAGTTATCTAATTGCAGTTCCTGTTCCGACGAATTAATCAAAATTAGGGAAAATTAGGGTTTCTTAATCCTGAATTTTGATCCTTATTAATTGCATAATTAGAGGAATATGAACATGATTTTAGGGCTATTAAATCCTCTATTAAATTCTACAATTAACAGATCAAAAATTCGATTTTTATGAATCGATAATCAAAACCCTAACTTTCCTTAATCCCTAAATCCAAGATGTATTGATTCTTTAAACACGGCTCTGATACCAAATGTTGGAAATTTAATTGATTTAATGCGGAATAATAGCCATGGATCAAGAATCATATACATCTCAAGGGAATTAAATTCATGTAAATAACTTAATACATGATACATACCTGAAGCCATTGATTGAGATGAAGGTTGAAGATCCTTGTGATGTATGGAAGAAGTAGACCCTTGTCCTTCGCTTTGATTCCTGCAAGACCTAATGCAAAGGATCCTCTTTTCTCTATCTCCTTTTCTTTTCTCAAAACCCCTCTTTTCTTTTCTGATGGAGAGTCTCACAAAAAATGAGCGTGAGTTTTGTTTTCTTTTCAGGAGGAGAAAAGTGGGTCGCACATTTGCACATAAGTCCCTTGAAATAAACCTTTCCATCATGGTACCCTTTATATTTCAAGAGACCATATAACTATATAAATGTGACTATAATATAGGCATCCTTAATATCAGTCAACTTTAATAGGAATCCAATTCAAATAATCAAGGTTAAGTGGGCCACCTTTATATGAGATTAACATATGACTGAAGGGAAAGTTCTGCTATTAGGCTAGATTTATTATATGACACAGAATGTTGGGGTATAAAGAAATATCATGCCCAGAAGATGAGTGTAACAGAGATGCGCATGCTTCGTTGGATGTGTGGTAACACGCGGAGAGATAAGGTGAGAAATGAGGATATTCGTACTAAGATAAGTGTAGACTCTATAAAAGAGAAGATGAGAAAAAATCACCTACGATGGTTTGGTCATGTGCGACGTAAACTTACAGTTGAGTAGAGCGTATCAATTTAAGGCAAGTTAAAAGAGCGCATGGGAGACCAAAGAAAACATGAATGGAGATAATACGACAAGATATAGAAGCTAAAGGTCTTAGTGAAGGCATATTGTTTGATAAGAATGAGTGGAGAAAGATGCTCCATGTGTCTGATCGCGTAATTCTCTTTGGTTCATGTAGGCTACCCAAATGCTTGGGACAAATGGCTTAGTTGTTGTTGTTGATATTGAAAATGAATATGGTTTGAGTATCCATATTAATATTCATATTTTAAATAAGTGGGTATTGGATATTTGTATTTGTCAAAAAGGAACAGGGAGTCGGATACAAACTAGATTACTCATATCTATATCCATATTTGAAAGAGTGAGTTATCAGATATTTCATATTTGTATATGTCAAAAATGAATACATACAGATATTCTGTATTTGTCAAAATAATGACCAAAAACCCGTTCCAGCTTGAAACCTAAAAAATAGTGCATACAAATCATTTAATACTGCAAAAATCTTCATAATAAACTTAAAAAAGTTCGATTAAAAGTGATAAACGAGAACTACAGTGAAATCCTAAAGAAACTGAAGTAAATAGCAAACCCTAACTCCAAAAAAAAAAATTGAAAAGGAGAAGGAGCGGAGGAGAGGGAGGGAGGAACTTGCCTCCTACCTTCCGTTGATCACCTGCAGTACGCTTCCATCCAGATCCTCGTCAGTGGAAAAATGGTGGCGGCGTGCAAATGATTCATGCACTCTTGGCTAGCATTTTTAATATAGTTCTAGTTGTTGGATATGTTTTGAATTTGGAGGAAAAACTTGAGTTTCCCTCTTATTTGGCTTTGCTTTTAGTCCTACGTTGGATAGGACATGGAAGGTTGAGTGGTATATATATATTAACCCCTCTCATATATTATTGTTTTGAGTGTTGGGCCATGAATCACCTCTCTACACACGCGCATAAGTGTCGAATCGAAACGGGTTCGGGTGGCGCGCGCCTACGACCTCCGGACACAAATGTAGTTTAATTCAGGAGCTCTTGAACTTGAAAAATTTTTGTTCTGATTTTATCCATTTAAAATTTTATTTAAAATTCTGTTTTGATATTTTTGACCCACTTCGGATCTGCTCGCAAGTATTGCAAACTGCATGATTGTGTGCAGATTTGGAGCTAGTCTCGCGGTTCCAAATGCGAGAATCTATAAATAATGCATATCACAGTTTTTTCAGTTACTTACAAAAAACAGCTACAACATTCTGTCTCCCTCCTTCATATTTCTTTGTTACAAAATTCTGGTTTAACTTTTCGTGATTTCTTGAGGACTTCTTACTTTCGAATAATGAATCTCCGTCTGAGTAGAGGCCTATCTCTTCATCCTGGATTGGATGCTAGTGAACTATCAGGAGAGTTTTTACCGCTAGAAGAAGAGGTCTTTTTAAAGTTCGGATGAGAGATCGGTTGCCTTTCTTTTAAAGCAGTGCTTCTGTACGACTATATCACCCCAGGCCAGCATTTTATTTTCTTTTTAATTCTTCATATTAGTTACATGCTTAGGACAAGTATTTAATTTGATTTAAAAATTTATATTTTAATTTGTTGCATCATTTAAAATTTAAAAATACTATTATATATCCTACACTAGTTTTTGGTTTTCAATCTCTACTTTTGTGTTGGAAGTCCAAACCCAATTAACTTAAAATGGCATAAAAGTTCAGTTGTAAGTTGGATGATTTTGGGTATTCAACTTGCAACTTTCCATTTGACTCGTTGAAGAAAATTAAATTACACACACAGTGTTATTTTTATAAATTCAATAGCTTTTAAATAAAACACACGCATATATACAAATTGAATTTAACACTAAATAATAACCACAACCAGAACTTAAGAAACTATCAAAACGGTCTGTTTGGTTGTCGTAATTGACCGTAATTCATAAGTTGTAATTGATAAAATTTTTTACAATTGTAAATGAGTTACATGCATGTAAGTTTTACAGTGTTTGGTTGGTAATATAAACTTTTAAGTGAGAAAGTGTATTGTATTTAACAATGTTTGATTGTCGTAATGTGTAAGTCGTAAGTGAAAAAAATTAACCACAAAATTAACTATTTGGTGATTTAAAAAGTTTTAATATTGTAAATAAATATTAAAAATGCTAAATATTAAAAAAATTAATATTAACATAAAAATAATACAAATTTGCATGACCACAAAATTAACTGTAACTGGGCTTTGAGTGAGTGCTAGTTGAGTTACGTAAGTCTTTTATGAATTACAATCCAAACAAAAATCGTAATTGTAATTGGGTTGTAAGTCATTTACAAATTACGGACTTTTACGCTTTTTGCGGCGAGGCGAAACAAAAGGCCCCTAGGTTGAAACCACCATTTTAAGGTAGCTCAAAACTGAAGGGTACACTCCATATTATTTATAATTGTAAACAGACATAGAATCGATCGCACACGACTGCACTACAATATTGGACACCACATATACTGTGGATTATATGTTACAATTATATACATTAATAGGGATTCATTTTTTTAAAATTTGGAACAAAAGGGCCATGGCATGAACTTGAATGTGGGATTTAACCCAAGTCATGCCTCAGTGGCATATATATTATATAACATCCGTGTTTCTCTATGTATAATAATGTATTTGATATACTATTATAATATTATCTTATTCTTTAGAAAACTCTCTTGGTATTTTTTGAGGCCAACTTGTTAATGCCAAATTCAAAGAAAGGAAATTAGTACTCTCTCTTGCTCTCATATTGGTGATAATCTACTCTATTTGACCAGTATTACTTAAAATACTTTGCGTACAGATACAATACTAATGTAGCAGGTTAATCTAATAAATACACAGCAGAAAAAAAAGTTTGTTACTGTTGGTCTATTGTTTAGAAACATTGTATATATAAAAAATGGAGTTGTGCGCGAGTAGGTCTCAGTGCACAGTAAGGTATGTGATCCTTTTAAAGTATTGTAGCAACTTTCTGTTTTCAGACAAAAGGCTCTTTATTCAGTACAAAATTTTAAGGACAGGGAAGAAAAGTCCAACGAACTAGATTTGAAGTCCTGCATCTAAGGTTAGGTACCAATATTTGTTAATGTGTCATGCCAGTATGGAGGATATTTTACCTTGTAAAAAGGAAAGAGAGGAAAGAAATGGATTTCACCATAGAATTATAGAAGAGAATCATACATGGGTGTCATATTTCTCAAGTTGGTCCCCCCTCTTGCAGTCATTTTGTTCTCTCTTGAAACAATCATCAGAAGAAGTATCCCATAAACTAATGAATAAGGAGTATTGATACAAGCCATGGTGATGTATGCCTAAAGTCTAAGTTGAGTAGCCAAAATCTGGAGCAAATTAGCAGTACTAATCTGCAGCTGCCGTACCATCAGTACTCTTAGATTTTGGCCATGATAACAGTTTCTTATTTTCAACACATTTTACTAAATGGTTAAAATATAACTCATTGTAAAGAGAATGTGTCTTGCAGAACTGAAGTCTACATGCATACTAAGAACCAACACAACAATTAGCTTGTAAAATCTCTGTGGTTACTGTAAATTCACCGAGTAAAAGGTTCGCTAAGCATATTTGCAACAGTATTTGATTCTTTATCTGCTGAGTTTTGCTGAGAATACCAAGTGATTGCTGCAACAATCTAAATACAAGGTTCAAAATATGGGGAAGAAAATGAAATTTTGGCATATGTTTCTCTATTTCCATGCAAAAAGCTAAAAGAAAGCACTAGATTGAATAACCAAGCTGTGTTTTGAGTCATAGGCACCAGAATCATCTGAGTATGAAGCCTAGAAAGTATTATTCAGCCTGACACAAGTCGCATAGATATTGTCCAGTCCTTGCCTGAACACTTTCTCAAGATGCATATTGTAAACCAAATCCTTCCATTGAAAATATCCTTCTGAATACTCAGCAAAATAACTCAAGGTAGGTGTGTGATGTCAAAAGAATTCCTAGTCTAGCAAAGAATTTTATAGAATTTGAAACAGATATCAGTCAATATATACATGATGATGTACTTGGTCTCCTTGAGCAAAATACAGTCCGTCAGTTCTTCGAGTGTACGTATCAGATAAAACTAAACAATATATATTCTCAAATGCATCCGTTGAGAATGTTTGCCGTGCCTCGATTGATTTTATCCGATATGACGTCTGCTTTTGTTGTATAATGAACATATCTAACTTCATGAAACAATTGTACTGTTTCTGCAGCCAGGGTATGCTTTTAGCATCTCTTTAGGTCGAATCAAAGCCATATCTTTGTCTCTGACGAGCGAATTTAGAAGGCAACTCGTCACCACCAGAACTAACCCAAACGGAAGCTACAATTACATTAGCAAAAGGAGTCCACTTCCAAATCAGAGCCTGCAACAAGCACCATAATTTCATATTAGGTGGGGAAAAACAAATACCCCTGCGCTACATGAACCATGTTAATCCGCAGCTAAAAATGTATTTGATGAGTCGAACAGACTAAAGTCCAGAAAACATTGAAAGGTTCTGATTCAAAAGATTATTTCTTACTCTATTTTATGAGAGAAGATTCTTACTCTATATATGACATTCTTCAAGTCTAATACAGCAATTGCCAATAATCATCGGCTGGGTTGCACGTTGTTCTGCTAAGAATCGTTCACATTTCCTTTGAACAAGACTCTGAAATCTGACCTAAGAATATTGAAAGCAAAGGAGGTTAGTTGATATAGCCAGTCAGATCTTAATTAACCTACGAATGGGATGACAAAAAAGTTGGAAGTTGCAAATTGGTATCAAAAGATCTTAGAGGGCTTTATCCTCTCCACTTATATATTATAGTAATTAGAATATTACAAAAATATCCTTATATCTAACACTTCAAGCTGGGGCGATATTAATGTATTATCATATGCTCTTCGCTTGTTACTAGATGTATCTCATTCATGAAGACGTAGGGGCTTGAAAGCAAATCCACCAATTGTTAATTCAAATGTGCAAGTGTGCATGTATTGTTTGAATGACTTTTTCTAGTACCTTCTCTGATGGTGGACATGAAAACATTTAGAAAGAGTTAATTTAGTAATTTATTTTCTTAGCAACTTTAGTTCCTAAGTAATTCAGTTGTCCCGAATCCTTTGTTTGGAACTTTGAGTGAAAGATTTCAGTTTCTACCTTTGAAAAACGGACATGATTTACATAATTCGACAAGACATGGAAAAACTTTATGAACACTTAAAAGAACTGCATAAATGTAGTTTCAGGATTGTAGAAATACCGGATAGGTCAGTACCCCTCCTCAACCATTGATGAGTGGAAAATACTGTTGATGTTGTGTGAAGGAGAGGATCAGGAACTCATAGAGTACTTCATGCTTCAAAACAATTAAAGATAGAATTCATATAAATAAGCATGAAAAAAAATTACCAAATAACATGTATGAGCAAACTACTTCTGTTATTGCAACAATGATAATATCCAGTTATTTTACATATGAATACAAAATGCACTAATCAAATTGCTTAACTAAGTAGAAATAATTACAGATATAAATTAATGGTGTCCTTTGTCATTATATGAATTTATTTATATTAGAATCTGGAATGGAAGACAAAATCAATTAGTAAGCTACCATAATCGGTCAATCGTATTTCACATGATGGTATAATTTAATTACTGCAACACAAGTCAAGTGAGAAAAGCAGAATGCGCATAAGAGGAATCTTACATACATGGAAAGCTTGTTGTACACTTCATTTCACGTAGTCAATACAATTATCTATACGAGTTTAAAATGAGTTAGTGGAATATTCTCAAAAGAAAGGCACCTATCAAATTTGTCAAGAGTGAAATATCTGGTTAACCATTAATCTTACTAAAATTAATCACAAACAGTCAATTTAGAAAAAAAATTAACAACTTGTCTTAATAATTTGATTCTGATTTACAAATTCTCCTCATATGTCCTCCTACGACTACCACAATTATATTGCCTAAAATCACTTGAATGTGTATAACACAAAGTCAAGAGGGACTGAGTGCACTAACCTTCCATAGATTACCTAAAGACTAAAAATTTGCACGAATGTAAAATTGAATTAAAGATTTTATTTGGTCCAAGCGAAGTTTCTAAAAGCTTTAAGCAAATGAGACATTATCGAAATTATAAGAAATGATATCCCAAATTGTTCTCCTATCACATGACCAGTTAAATTCAGTTCCATCAAACTAAATTAATTTCAAAAACATAACTTGGGAGTGACAGAAACGTTTCATCTCAATCTCATATGTACTTGTAACATGTACTAAAATAATTAGGGGACTCCAAAATCCATATTATTTCTAAAATAGTTAATAGTATAGTGCAGGCACAACACATGCATATTAACTTATGGGATTCAAGTATAAGGACCTTATCCACAAAGGTACCCACATTATATGTAACTGTATCAAGTTAATGGAGTATTCTAATTAAGCAAGATCATATTGAGGTCTTACCCTACTTTGAATTAAAGATGAGGAATGGCATGCAATGTTGAATGCACCAGTATTATACAAAACCACGAACCCCAGTTTCATCTCAATCTCATATGTACTTGTAACATGTGCAAAATGTTTAGAGAATAGGTATTGTGATGGCTACACCTTGAGGAATGGTTTGCAATAATAGGTAGTTTTCAAGAGTAAGATAATATGCTAAGGCAGAAACTCTCCATCCTGATTCAAAGATGTAGGAACTCAATTAGTACAGAAGGTGCAGAATTAGTTGTCAGTGACCAGTGAAGGCATTCTTGAACCTTTTAACCTGACATCATCATCCAACTTGGCAATCTGCTGCCACGATAATGACTTATTTTGAGCACCTCTAGATTAGGGGGAGGATGGAGACTTTCAATTACCTCTGTTTCTGTTGAATTTTCTCTCCCCTGTTCCTCACCAGTCCATTCTAATTCCAACTCCTTGATATTTACCTTTACCCTTAAGTTTGCTTCCTCGGCTTCCAATGAGCTCCTCACCTTGTGGAGATTAACGATTTGCAGACGGCCTCTTATCTGATTAAGGTCTTTCAGTTCAGTGATGCGGCAACCATCTTTTTCACCCACCATAAATCTTGACATCGTCTGAAGATTAGACAATCGGCCCATGCCAAGTGGCATGTCACACAATTTACGACACCCATAGATGTCGAGATGCGTGAGATTGTTCATCTGACTCATGCCCCCAGGCAACTCTCTAAGCGAAGAGCAATTAGAAAGATTCAATGTGCACAGATTGGGAAGCCTGCTAATTGCGCTAGGTAACTCTTCAAGCTCATAACACCATGCTAGAATTAATGCAGACAGATTGTACATACTGCAAATGGTCAGAGGCAATTTTTTAATACGAGTGCGACTCAAGTTCAGAAGCCTCAGATATTTTAATCTGCATATTTCAGATGGCAACACTGAGATACCACTCCTATGTAGATCCAACACTCGGATGTGACTTAGCCGCAGTAACACATCCAATTTAACAATAGTATATTTAGTGGGTAGCAATAACAAGGACCGCAGTTTTTTTGTTTCAGAGGAGAGGCCTAAAATATTTGGTGATCTGCCATGGGTGACTAATGATAAGTAATGACAATTATCAATCACTTTAACCTCCTCTTCATGCACAGTCGCCATACGGAACTCATCTTTTGCAGCACTGCAAGCAAGGTCATGCATGAGATCATGCATCTTGTATTTATCTGCTTGGTTAATGTCATAATAATAATTATATTCTTGTACCAACTGATCAAAGAATGATCTCCTTGACAAACTATTGAAATATTTGTTGCCCTCATTAGAGGATTGAACAAAACCTTCACCAATCCACAGGCTAATTAGTTCCTCCTTTTTAAAAACATAATCCTTAGGAAACAAGGAACAATATACAAAGCATTGCTTCAAGTAAGATGGCAAGTGATAATAACTCAACCGTAAGGCTGGTAGTATTTCATTTTCATCATTAAGACTCCATATTTCGCTATTTTGAATTGATAACCACTCATCTTCCTCCCTTTTGGAGCCCATAAGACTTCCTAACGCCTTGGCCGCTAAAGGCAAGCCTCCACACTTATTAACAATTTTCTTTCCAATTTCAATAAACATAGGGGATTCCTTTTGTCTTCCGAGGCCAAATGCTCTCTCTCTGAATAAATTCCAGCAGTCATCGGGTGATAGACCCTTTAATTTGTGTGATAAAACACTGTCCATTACACTTGCAACATGTTCACTCCGTGTAGTTACTACAATCTTACTTCCTTTATTGCCACATCTCAACCAAGTTTTTAATCTTTCCCACCTTTCTCGATCATCCTCGTTCCAGACATCGTCAAGAACAAGTATGAATCTCTGCCCGCCTAGTGTTTCTCGAAGAAGTTGAACCAAGGGATCAAGCTTTAAGTGATCGCACTTGGCTTCCTTGTTGATAGATTGAATGATATTCTTTGTGATTCCTGTCACATCAAATTCATCAGACACACAAACCCAACCTCTAAGGTCGAACCACGATTTTATACTCTCATCATTGTAGACTAGCTGAGCGAGTGTTGTTTTTCCTACTCCCCCTAATCCAATAATTGCAAGGACAGAGAGGTCCTCATCATTTTTTCATTGAGTAAGAAATTCAATATCATGTCTTTATCTTCATCTCTTCCATAAACTTCAGAAGCAGTCACGACAGCCCCCTGTGTTTCCTCGTGCCTTATTCTCACTGACACAGACCCCTGTGTCAAGTGAAAGTTTCTCCTCTCTTCTGCGATTGCATCCAATCTCTCCAGCAAATCTTTTATTTTCAAAGCAATTCTGTGGCGAAATGCAATATGATTGTGAGAGGAAAAGAAGTCACGCACCTGCCCCTTCAAATGATGACCATGATTCTCCATCCGTCGTCGCAGTGCTTCTGTCTGGATCTCGTCCATCACATCGTCGGCATCGTAAGCCGCATCCTTGAGCTTCTTCAGCCAGTTGCGTAGAGGTTTGTCACTGATGGATCTCTGCTCGGCGTCTTCAAGCACATCCTTGATTGTTGACAGCGTGCTCTGCAGCTTGTCGGTGTCTTTTTTGACACCTCGAAGCAACCTGAGCTCCTCCGAGAGAACAGAGCCCAGCTTCTCCATTACTAATTTAAGAAGAGGGGATACAATCGGTTCCGCCATGGTGAATGCTTTCTCTCTATCCCGCTTTGCTCGGTATCAATCGGAGTCACGAAAGGAACAAATTGATGTTAAAAATCCACCCAGGTCCAATAATAGAGGAAACAGTCAAACACACAGGTAGGAGGCCACTTGAAATTGAAAAGGACAAATCAACCTGGTGCAGCTTTTTTCTTTTGTTTCTTTTTGGAGTTGTCAAACTCGAAAACCCCACCCAATAACCCCACTTGGAAAGTGATTTGGCTAATTAAGCGGCATGCAACTAAACAACGTGTCATTTTAACAGTTACAAATTAGTAGAAGAAAATTTTGATTATTAAGTTACCTGACACTGCAACAAAACACTAAAGTTATGATAAGAGTTTAGGGTTATATTTTTATTTTCTAACACATTTCTGTAGGTTGAGCAGTCAATTTTATTGACTAAAATCTGAAATTTTTGCACAGTATTATTTTCTTTTTAATTTCACTTTTTAAATGCGCACCTAGTAGAAATTGAATCCATGTTGCTCTGGTATCATATAGTCTCCCTTCCACTACACTATAACTCTAAATTTACGATAAGAGTTGAGCGTAATATATTTATGTTTTAACATACGCCCCGCAGGTTAAGCATTCTGTTTATAGGCTGAAACCTAGCTTGTGTGCAAGTATTATTTTTTTTAATCCGCTTTTTAAAGCACACTCAGTGAGAATCGAACCTTGATTGCTCTGATACTATACTAAAATCACTCTCACTGTATCAAAACTCTAAAGTTATGACAAGAGTTGAGGGTTATATGTTTACAATTTAACATTGATGTGTTAGACTTATTATGTTTTAAAGTCTAATTTATTTTGGGCCTAATCAAGTCAATTGGATATTTGCACCCGCCCACTTAACCTATGTTGTTTGACCCAATAAAGAATTGATCAAACCTAAATGGTTTGGGTCTAGACACGTTTTCAATTACACTTAGCCATGAGTGTATTTAAATTAGAATGTGGGACTCATCACACGTGTGGAACTCGTGTTATAAATCAAGGGCCTAGATCTATGATGAGTTGAACTAGGGTTTCTTGATGCTATATATACCATGAGTAGGGTTCCCTCTCCATAACAACAACAATAACCATCTCTCTCTTGGAGGCCTCTCATCTCCTCTAAGGATAAATAAGAGAACTTGGTGGCTGGAGAGAAGAATCCTCTCCCTCAACCCGGCGTCCTCGAGATCGTGCAACCTTCGGCATCCTCTTCGTGATGGAATCAGGTATGCCTAAAACCCTCCTTCCCTTTGATCATGATAAAGAGGCTTACAGTATATGTAGATCTTGTATGGAATAAATTTAGATCTAACAATTGGTATCAGAGCCTCCTCTTTATCAGATCATAGGGATCTACGAAAATTATAATCTCGATCTATAAATATCATAAAAATATCTCCTTTGATTCAATAAATATTTTGTGTCTCTATGTTGGATCAAAAAGTTAAAAGGAGTGTTTTTTATTAATTATTAACATGTATATAATTTTATAAAATTTAATATGTGTGTTATTCTAAATTTTATTTAAAATAATAATAATAATAATAATAATAATAATGCGTGGCCTGTCTGCATGCAGGCGCTTGCAGGCGTCTGCATGCAATGAAAAAAAAAAAGGGATGTTAGATGCATGCGCTGGAAGCACCAGCGCATGCATCATGAAGTGTTTTCAAAAAAAAAAAAAGCATGCATGCACATGTAAGGCAAACGGGTCTTGTGAAGAATAATTTAAAAAAAATGGTTAATTATTTTGGGTTTGATGAATTAATTAAGACTATGAGATTATCTAGGATTCGGATATTTAGAGATTGAATTTTACTCTAATAAGGAAACCTACTACTAATTAATCTCATATTTAATTTCAATTGGGATTGTTGAGATTGATTTGGGTATTATGATTGAGATATAATTCTAGTCTATTAAGGATATTTTGGGTTGAATTCTACTCAAATAAAGAAACCTAATCTCAATCAATCTCACATTAAGCTAATTGGGTTTTATTCAGTTCATTAAACCCGGCCCAATAAGAAAGGAAACCAATAACTTAATCATTGCGGGTCGGGTCTGATTCAGACCCGATAAGCACTGCAGACCCGTTTTGCCAATAGAAACTTCAATTAGCCGTTACGGGCTCATACGACCTCTGTTTTGGGCATGTAAACAGCCGTTTCGAAGCTCTTGACGAGCACTACAGTATTGCAGGCATTAGACATGACAAAATAGTAGTTAGTTGACATAAAAAAGGTATTGAAGTGTTTGTTTATCATGGTTACGTGTACCCTTACATGCTTCCGCTTTATCATCAATATTTTATTGCTTATATTGTCTTGCATGATGAATATTGGTGTTTATTACAGTTAATAACACACAGATAAAGATATATACATGTTCAAGCTAAAGAATTTATAAAAGAGCTTATTTAATTGCGTATGTAGTTCATGCGGACAATAGCCGGCCCAAAGGAAGACTATTGTTTGGCCGAATTATGTACGGCGTCGGATACTTGATGTGGGTAATGCAAGTGGGAGAACCTTGATGTGTGGTAATCGGCCCAAAGGAAGGTTGTCACACTATTGGCCCATATTGCATTACCCTCATCAACTTGTCTGATGGCGGAACAAGAATATAGATGCATAAATTTGTGTGGCTCATGCGTGTGGCAATCGGCCCAAAGGAAGGTTGTCATTATGGCCGGGTCATTACATATATTATATGGCCAATATAGATTACTTAAACTTTAGGACCAATCCTATAAAGTGACAGTCGGCCCAAAGGAAGGCTGTTCTCTTACATAGGACCTAGACTTTAGGATATCTATATTGGGCCAGTACAGTGTTGGCATATAGAGATACAACTTATTCTGAAAGTTTAACCGGCAGTTCTATCGGTTAAACTGGTTGCATTTTCTGAAATTCATTTTTTATGGCTATTACAGTAGAATTTTATTAAATGCAATGTTTATGTTAAACTGATGAGAAATTGTATACTTATGTAGTATAAATTGAAAGGTACAAACTTTAAGAAGTGGTAAGACCACGTAAATGATCGTTCTTGAATTCATGCACCTAGAGTACACCTTAAAGATTGATGGATCTCTACTATCACTAATAAAAGTTCAGTAAAGAAAGGTCAATTATGGTAAGTGGGAGAGATCTTACAAGATGTGTCTAATGGTTATAAAACACACTATTCCTATGACTATTAGGGGTGCTATGCCTGATAAGGTTAGTGCTAAGAGTTTTCTAGCTGAAGTAGCAGACCGATTTACTAAATCGGATAATGTTGAGGCTAGTACGCATCTTAGCAAGCTAGTGAATATGCGCTACAACGGTAAAGGAAACATAAGGGAGTACATTATGAAAATGTCTAATCTTGTTTCAAAACTAAAGGCATTGAAATTGAAACTCTCTAAAGAGATTCTAGTGTACTTCATTTTGATTTCTCTTCCTCCACAGTATAACCCTTTCAAGATTAATTATAATGCTCAAAGGAAAAAAATGGAGTCTCACTGAGCTCATTAGTCACTGTGTTCAGAAAGAAGAAAGGTTGAAACAAAAAAAGACTGAAAGTGCTCACTTAGCATTTCAGGGTAACACCACTAATAAGAAAAGAAAAAAGTAAAACTAAAGGGAGGAACATAAACACCACTACAGTGGCTGATCCTAAGTGACAAAAGTGCAGAAAAAAGTAGCCTAAGTCATTGCATACTTTTTCTGTAAGAAAGTAAGCCACCTCAAGTAGGAATGCATAAAGTATCAGAAATGGCTATTTAGCGGGTATATCTCATATTTATGTTTGTTTTGAGATTAATTTAGCTACAGTGCCACTTTATAAATTATGAATAGATAATTCACATAAGCGATTCAATGCGGAACTTTCAAACCCAAAGGAGGCCCAGCCCAGCTGAGCGATACGTATACATGGGTGATGGAAATAAAGTTACAATTAAAGTTGTTGGAGTTTGTAGGCTTAAATTAGATTCTGGTTTTTTGTTTTAGATTTGGATGAGACTTTATATGTACCGTCCTTTTAGGCGGAATCATATTTCTATTTCATTTGTTAGACAGATCTAGTTTTGCTGTCACTCTTGATAATGAAATGCTTAGTCTACTTTCCAAACCTAAAGTTGTTGGTACTAGAATTCTGATTGATGGCTATATAAATTGAAACTTCATGCTTTATATACTGAATCTCTATATTTGAATAGCATAGGCACTAAGCGAAAATTAATTAAAGAAACATTAGAAAGTTTGGTACTAGACGAAGTTCAAGTGTCTTAATTTGGTGTATACAGACATTTGTGGTCCATTCCCTACAGCTTCTTGGAATGGCCATGAATATTTCATCACTTTTACAGACAATTACTCTCGTTATAGGTACCTATACTTGTTCCATGAGAAATCCCAATCATTGGACATGTTTGAAGCCGTTAGATCTGATCATGGTGGTGAGTACTATGACAGATATAACGAATCAGGTAAATGTCCAGAACCATTTGTCAATTTCTGAAAGAGTGGTATTATCGCTTAGTACACCATATCAGGGACACCTCGTCAAAATGGTATTGCTGAGAGATAAAATCACACATTAAAGGATATGATTGGGAGTGTGATAGCTCACACTATTCTACCAAAGTCATTATATAGTGAAGCCTTAAAAATAGTTGTCACCTCCTTAATAGAATACCTTGCAAAACAGTAACTAAAACCCCGTATGAGTTACGGACTGGGAAATCTCTCAGTATTAGGCATCTATATGTTTGGGGTTGTCCAGTGGAAGCTCGGTCATATATACCATATGAGAAGAAGTTGGACTCAAGGACAGTTAGTTGTTTATTCGTAGGGTATTCTGAGAGGTATAAAGGCTTTAAGTTTTATTGTCCCTCCACTAAGAACATAAAGACGGATTGCTAAATTTTTTTTGAGAATATTCAAAACAGTGGGAGTCAACTACATAAAGATTTCATATTTAAGAAAGGACATATTGTTATACCTATGACAATTGTTCCAAATGATAAAGTAGTTGTTCGACTTCAAGATGAAAATACAGTTGCATCCTTACAAGATACATATACAGTTCATCCTGAAGTAGATCATGTTGGTAAGGTAGAAACTGAAAATTCTCAACCACAAGTGCCTAGGAGATCAACTAGAGAGAGGAGATCAGTCATTGCAAATGACTATATATAGTTTATCTCCAATAGCATGAGTTTGACATAAGGCTAGAGGATGACCCCACATCCTTGAATGAGGCCAAACTCAACATTCACTCCACTAAGTGGTCAAATGTCATGAAAGATGAGTTAAAATCCATAAAGGACAATGATGTTTGGGATTTAGTAGAGTTGCCTGAAGGAAAGAAACTGATTGGTTGTAAATGAGTATTCAAAACCAAGCGGGATTCGAAAGGTAATGTCAAAAGGTATAAGGCACATCTTGTCACAAAGGGATTCACTCAAAGAAAGGGCATTGATTATAAGGAGACTTTCTCCCTAGTTTTCATGAAGCATTCTTTTAAGATTATTATGGCACTGGTGGCTCACTTTGACCTGGAGTTATACCAAATGGATGTTAAGATTGCCTTTCTTAATGGTAGCATTGAGAAGGAAATCTGTATGATGCAACCAGAAAGTTTTAAACTGAAGGTTTCATAATATTTGGTTTGCAAATAAAGAAATCCATTTATGGTCTAAATCAAGCATTCCGTCAATGATATTTGAAATTTGATCAAGTAATATCCGACTTTGATTTTAAGGAAAATATAGTTGATCAATGTATTTACCATAAATTTAAAGGGAGTAGATTTATATTTCTTGTGCTATATGTGGATGACATTCTATTAGCAAGTAACGATATAGATCTTCTACTTGAGACCAAGAGTTTTCTCTCAAAGAATTTTGAGATGAAAGATCTTGGAGACACTTCTTTTGTGATAGGCATCCAGATTCAACGTGACAGGACACGTGGAATATTAGGTTTATCACAAAAGGCCTATATCGATAAAGTGCTAGATAGATATGGCATGAAGAATTGCTCTTTGGGTGATGCGCCTGTCACTAAGGGAGATAAGTTAAGTCTACTCTAATGCCCCAAGAATGATCTACGGAAAGAGCAAATGAAAGACATTCCATATGTATTGGCGGTTGGATGTCTGATGTGTGCTCAAGTTTGTACCCATCTAGAATAGCATATACCATTGAGAAACTTGACAGAAACTTGATCAATCATGGGATTGATCTCTGGAAGACTGTCAAGAAGGTAATGCGATATCAATAGAAGACTACATGAAATCTGATCAGTTGCAGCTGATCGGATACACAGATTCAGATTATGCTGTATGTATCGACAATAAGAAGTCCACTTCATGTTATATTTTCCTTATTGTAGGAAGATGGTGGATTTAGTCGAGAGGCCATTACAGCTACACTGTGATAATAAGAGCTATAAAGCTCTACTACAATAGTGACAAGAGTTCAGTAAAGTCGAAGCATATCGACATCAAGTTTCTTGTCATCAATGATAAAGTTCGGAATCATATTTTGTCTGTTGATAGTGATGACACTATTCTTAACATTACAGATTCACTCATTAAAGGACTTTCACCTTAAGTATTCTTAGAGCATATTGCTCATATGGGGATGACTAGTCATTATGATATCCTGATTTTATGGGAGTGGATAATTTTATGTAATAGACATTATTTCTAAGTGCACTTTATGGATATTTGTTGATTCTGATAAATTTATAAATGCTTTTCTTAAAGTTTACTTTTGCGCATTTGAGTTTGTTGAATTAGCAGTTAGACTCGTTGGAGTCATAAAGTTAGACTCGTTGGAGTCATAAGGCTAGACTCGTTGGAGTCATAAAGTGGAAACCAGTTGGAATTGTACCTTATTTGATCAGAGGACATTTCCATGTCACACGTCCACATTTGATCTATGTCGTTAGGGGTTCTGAAACTTGTGATGTGAAAGGTCCTACCTCGATTATACATAAGGTAATGATCGTCATGTTCGGTGGCAGGACTCTTAATGGACCAGATTGTTTTGAAACGTGGTTTGTCGGCGGTTAAAGTTTTGACGTCATAAAGTTATGCATAATATCTATTCAGTATGACTTGCTTGGCCCAAGTGGGAGATTGTTAGACTTATTATATTTTAAAGTCTAATTTATTTTGGGCCTAATCAAGTCAATTGGATATTTGCACCCGCCCACTTAACCTATGTTGTTTGACCCAATAAAGAATTGATCAAACCTAAATGGTTTGGGTATAGACACGTTTTCAATTGCACTTAGCCATGAGTGTATTTAAATTAGAATGTGGGACTCATCACACTTGTGGAACTCGTGTTATAAATCAAGGGGCTAGATCTATGATGAGTTGAACTAGGGTTTCTTGATGCTATATATACCATGAGTAGGGTTCCCTCTCCACCAACAACAACAATAATCATCTCTCTCTTTGAGGCCTCTCATCTCCTCTAAGGATAAAGAAGAGAACTTGGTGGCTGAAGAGAAGAATCCTCTCCCTCAACCCGGCGTCCTCGAGATCGTGCAACCTTCGGCATCCTCTTCGTGATGGAATCAGATATGCCTAAAACCCTCCTTCCCTTTGATCATGATAAAGAGGCTTACAGTATATGTAGATCTTGTATGGAATAAATTTAGATCTAACATGATGATGACTAGAATCTTAAACAGGTGGTTCAACTCCATGTTAAACTACGTTTTTGTTAATATTGAGATGATTACAAAATACAATAGGATTAAATGAATACTTCTACTCCTAAACACAGTAGTGTTATAATCCTAACACTAATTATATTCTTTTCCCCCAAGACACCATAGAATTTGCACTCGTAAGCTTCTCATTTTGAAAGAAATTCAAGTTCTCTCATTTGTAAACGGGTCAGCTTGTCACCTATCGCTCTGTTATTTTTTCCTTTCTGTTCAAATATAATAAGATGGTCCATGGAATCTCCAGCTGGTGCCTCTAATAATAGAGGAAGCAGAGGTGGGAGGCCACTAGTTTGTGATTTAACAGGTTCGACGACGACTTAACCGACGTTTGGGCAGTTTGTCAACAAGGGCGGCTGGAAGGGGCAAACAAGCATCCCCCACTGATAGGGATGGCTAAAGGGGCGGGTTGACGCCCTGTGCGACCCGTTTGAGCCGCTCAGGACGAGTTGTGGGTCAACCCGAATCCGCCCCGTTTAGGGGCGGGTAAACGGGACGGGTCAAAACGAATTGACCCCTCCCGCGTAAACGGGACGGGTCAGATTCGTCTTGTGACGAATTATAGGACGAATTAGATTGGGGAAAATTTTCCCGACCCCCTTCTATGATAAATTTACTTTTATGTCTAATAATTTTATATAACTGTGAGAGAGAAAAATTAGCCTTAGATACCTAGATTCTTTTTTTTATTTTTTTTTTAACTCTCAACGGCTCAAAAAAGAGTCGGTGTGGGAAATTCGAATTTAAAAAAATATATATTAAAAGATGCCGAGACGGGTTGGACCCATCTCGGCGAATCTAGGTAACGATCTGTCTCGTCGAATCAGTGACGAGACGGGTTCACTGATTCCTTAGGCTGACAGGATAAATCAACCCGATTCGTCCCGTTAGCCAACCCTACCCACTGATCTCACTGCTGCAAGTAGGTTAATCAAACTATTAAAGTTTATGTGACTACATCAAACTAATATTTTGGTGGTGATAATATTTTTACATACGAACGCTCCGACGACTCGAGCGCCATTTTAAAGAAGTAGTTTTGCTAAAGAGCAATGCTAGCATGACCCAAAAATGAGACATAATTATGAGAGAGGTGAGGTGGCATGCTCACGTGTCTAATAATCCTGTGTGAGTTGGCTATCGATAATTCTCAGCTCTCCTATTTGGTAAGAATAATATTAAACAGACTATTTTTAATAAACTCCAACTGAGCTCAAAGCGATAATATATATGCACCTAAAACTAGGGATGGCCAATGGGGCGGGTCGACCCGCGTTGACCCGCCCCGCCCCGCCCTGTGCGACCCGTTTGAGTCGCACAGGGCGGGTTACGGGTCAACCCGCACCCGCCCCATTTAGGGGCGGGTCAAATCGGGTTGACCCGTCCGGTGTAAACGGGACGAATTCGATTCGTCCCGTGACGAATCACGAGACGAATCGGGTCGGGGAAAATTTTCCCCGACCCCTCCTCTTTATTTTTCTTTTTTTTAAAGTCCTATATTATTATATTTGTGAGACGGGAAAATTATTTTTAGACCCATATTTTATTTTTTTATTTTTTTTTAGCCCTCAACAGCTCAAAATATTCCCAATTGTGGTAAATTTGAAATTTTAAAAAATAAAATAATAATAAAATCCGAGACGGGTCCAACCCGTCTCGGCGAATCCGGGTAACGAATCGGGTCAGAGACCCGATTCGAGACCCGATTCGTTACCCGATTACTTCATTCGTCTCGTTGGATTCGTTACAAGACGGGTTCAACCTGTCTCGTAACGGATTCGTTAGCTAACGGACGAATCAACCCGATTCGTCCCGTTAGCCATCACTACCTAAAACCCCATGCATTGCACATAACTTTTTAATATAGAGTCTCACGTTTCACTCTTTTTAGTCCATTTTGAGCTCAAAAAATATAATCCAAATAGCATGGCTCATTCAATAATATGAAGGGTAATTTCGTCACGAATTTTCATTTTCTTTGTTCTTTGAAGCTGATTTATCTCTTATACCATTTTCATTTAATTCCGCAAGACAACCTGTTAATAAAAAATAACTATTGCATATCACTGGCTCACCTAGTAAACTTAATTAATTGATATTAGATGTGCAGTCTAAACTACTGAGAATAGTAAAGTGCAATTCTCCAGCAGTACAAAGCATTTAGTTCAGAAATGCAAGAGAGCAACAACAGGTGATCGAGAAAGAAAAAAAATGCAACAAAGTTTTTTCCCCTCCCTCTTTTTCATAAAATTTTAGTTCTTTGTGTTGTACGAATTCATTTGATTTTTAGCAACTTCTAAAAAAAAAAAAAAAAAATAAGTTCAGTTTGGAGTGTTTTTCCTAGTCACGGATGTTTTGGACACTTATACTAATTTCGGTGTTACCAAATTCTCCAATTGGCTGCGATCTTTTTATGCTATGATCTATTAATAAAATTATTGTTTTCTTCAAGAAACAAGTACGCTTCTTCTTGGAACCTGTGAAGGGTGAATTGGATGTGAATTTCAAAGTGCAAGGTGTGAAATTTTAGTATTGTTTTGTGTCTTTCCCATCATATCTTCCTCCCCCTTTTTCTTTTTATCTTTCTTGCATACTTACCTACTCAAAAACCCTATTTGTTTTCTCTCTTCTTGGTGAATTCTATAAAAGAAAAAGGGAAAAAAAAAAAAGGATTTATTGTGGTTTGCTAGGTTTTGTAGTTTGGTGTTGTGTCAAGCACCTTCTGAAATACAAGAATAACAATAGAAAGTTACTTGCAACAGCCTGACAGTTACTTGCGACAACTTGAATCTCAATCTGTCCCATAGAATTGTTTGCCCAATGGCATGCAACATCAAAAATCCTAAAGTCACTCTTCCACTCCGACTCTTCTTTAATTTATTCCAAAGATTTGTTCTGTCACTTTAAGTTGCATCAAAATCTGATGGCATACAACAACATTTTCACTAAGACTAATAAGCAATTAATTACTGAGGGAGAATTTTTTCTTTTTTCTTTTTTTTTTTGTAGAAAAAGGATTGGATGCAAATCTTGAAAGTGATTTTTAGATGGGCAATTGAGATTAGGGATGGCTATCGGGGCTGGAAATAGTTTAAATTACATAATTGATAAAGAGAATAATCAGGAAAAATTCTCACAGACGGCATGTGTTTGAATTTCCTAAAAGGTTCCTGGTCTCAAATCAGGAAATGCCAAACAGACAAATATATTGTTTTCGATAATATTCAGAAAACCACCAGTTATACATGAATCTACAGAGTAAATTGAAACAAGTCATTGAAATTCTTCATTAAACAAATCTGTTTGAGATTGGTGGGAAACTTTTGTACTACCAACATCATCATATCCTCAACATATACTCTGCATATATCAGTACATTAATAGACTGTTTCAAAGTTATGTTTCTCATTTGTAAATTTTTTCACCAGTGTATTATCTTAACCTAACAATTCTAGTGTTCTATCTAGAACACAGTGTCAACTCTCTGAATGAGCTGCTTCCACTTAAAAGTCCTGAGACTAGAGATGATTGGAAAACTGAACCTAAAATCTGTTAGCACAAGAAGAACTAGAAATATGAGGAGGAGGAGCAAGGAGCAAGAACACAAAAATTTCTTTTCTATCAAACTCTTGCTCACTCATTTCATTCAAGGATGACAACACTATTTATAAACTCCTAATGACTCTTGAGATTCCACACACATTGGAATTCCACACACAAAGACTCTTAGACTTCCTCACAATGACTCTTGGGATTCCACACACATTGGAATTCCACACACAATGACTCTTAGACTTCCTCACAATGACTCTTGGTAATTACAAACTACATAATGCATTTGACCTCTCATCTCCTTAATTAATATTGTATTGGGAACTCCAAGGGACTTTGTTTGAGTTTATCTTTCAACAAATTCCTCCCTTAAACTCAAACATTTTCCATCCTTCATTCCAATCATCTTCTTACAATTTTCGAATAGCGCTGTTGGTAGCGGCTTTGTAAAGATATCTGCCACTTGATCACGACTCGCAACGTGACTCAGTCGCACTTTACCTTTCTTCACATGTTCCCGTATGAAATGGAAACGAACATCTATATGTTTACTCCTTTCATGGTGCACCGGATTCTTTGCCAACTCAATTGCTAATTTGTTGTCAACTCGTATTTCGGTCGCTTCGTTTTGCTGGAGTTTTAGCTCACATAGCAAATTTCTCAGCCAGATTGCGTGACACACGCACCATGATGCTGCCACATATTCTGCTTCGCATGTTGATAAGGTTACTATTGGCTGCTTCTTTGAGACCCATGTGAAAGCTGTGTCTCCCATATAAAACACATATCCCGATGTGCTTTTCTGATCATCTATATCTCCGCACCAATCACTGTCGGAGTAACCCACCAGTTTGTATTCATGTGTCTCCGAGTAGAATAACCCGAGTGATACAGTTCCTCGAATGTATCAAAGAATCCTCTTGATAGCCTTCAAATGTGAGTATTTCGGTTCCTCCATGAACCGACTCACTATCCCGACACTATATGCAATGTCAGGCCTTGTGCATGTGAGATACCGTAGGCTCCCAACTAAGCTCCGGTATTTGTTTGCATCCACTCGATCTCCTTCATCAAATTTTGAGAGTTTCGCACCAAGTTCCATCGGTGTTGCTACCGGGTTGCAATCTTCCATCTTGTTTTTCTTCAAAATGTCTTTTGCATACGCCTCTTGGGACACAAATATTCCCGATTTTCCTTGCTTAACCTCAAGACCAAGAAAATACTTCATCAGCCCCAAATCTGTCATCTCGAACTCCCGAGTCATCGCTTCTTTGAAGTCTTTTATCATCTCCTCATTATTCCCCATGAATATGAGATCAACATAAAGAGCAACAAACAGCAAGTTACCTTTTTTCTTCTTCACGTATAATGCATGCTCATGAGGACATTGCATGAACCTGTTCCCTTTGAGATAGGTGTCGATTCGGGTATTCCATGCTCGCGGCGCTTGCTTCAGCCCATATAGCGCCTTCTTTAACTTCAACACTTTTTTCTCCTTCCCGGCTTTCATGTATGCAGGAGGTTGCTCCACATATACTTCTTCTTCAAGCACACCATTTAAAAATGCTGACTTCACGTCCATTTGATAGATTGGCCACTTGAATTGTGCTGCTTGGGATATAAGAAGCCGAATTGTCTCCATCCTCGCGACTGGAGCAAAGACTTCATCATAATCAATCCCAGCCTTTTGTCTATAGCCTTTTGCTACTAGACGTGCCTTATATCTTTCTATCTCACCTTGAGCATTCATCTTTTTCTTATACACCCATTTTACTCCTATGGGTTGATGTCCTTTCGGCAGCTCCACCAACTCCCAAGTTTCATTTCTTTCAATAGCACTTATTTCTTCATCCATCGCGGCTTGCCATTTCTTATCTCTCACTGCTTCTTCAAAAGTGATATTCTCAGCATCCGCTAGAAGACATACCAAGTGTACTTCGCTTGTTGTCTCGTATAGATCTTGCAAGCTTCGCATCTTCGGTTGTCTTGGTTCTTCTTCATCATCAGATGTCGGAGGACTTGTCTGTTTGATTATCGGTGCAGTGTTTGATTCTTCTATTTCTTCCTCCTGCGTCACCTCTTTTTTGTTGTTCCAATCCCATGCGCTTTCTTCATTCACTTGCACATCTCGGCTTACAACCACCTTTTCTTCGATCGGGTCGAATAACTTGAAAGCTTTTGTCTTCTCGTCATACCCGATAAACACGTACTTCTTACTCTTGTCATCTAGCTTGGTTCTTCTTTGATCCGGTACGTGCGCATAGGCCACACTACCGAATACTTTCAAATGTGATACGGTTGGTTTTCGTCCGCTCCAAGCTTCCTGGGGTGTTTGATCTCCCATCTTCGCATGTGGGCACCGATTTTGCACATACACAGCACATTGCACCGCTTCTGCCCAAAATTCTTTTGGCATGTTTTTGCTCTTCAACATCGACCGAACCATATCAAGAATAGTCCGGTTTTTCCTCTCGGCCACACCATTTTGCTGAGGTGAGTATGGTGCAGTCAAAAATCTTCTGATTCCTTGTTCCTCGCAGTAGCTTTTGAAAGTAGTTGACATGTACTCTCCGCCTCTGTCCGATCGTAAGGCCTTGATATAAAGACCAGTTGTCTTCTCTACTTGCATCTTGAATTTCTTGAACACCTCGAGTGCCTCGAACTTTTCTTTCATGAAGTAAACCCAAGTCTTCCTTGTGTTGTCGTCAATAAAGGTGATAAAGTACCTCTTCTCACTGAATGACTTAGGTGTGATCGGGCCACATATATCGGTATGTACCAACTCGAGAGAACTCCTTGCACGATATTCCGTCCTTTTCTGAAAAGTGTTCCTTGTTTGCTTGCCAAGTACACACCCTTCGCAAAATTTCTTGGTGTAGTCCATATCTGGTAACCCGTGGACCATATGCTTCTTTGCTAATTCTGTTAGGCCGCCATAATGTAAGTGTCCGAACCGCAAGTGCCACAACGAGACTTTGTCATCCATGTTGACTTGCAAGCACCTTTCTCGCACACTTCTCAAGTTGAGTTTGAACATCCGATTCTTAGCCATCTCCACTCGTGCAAGTAACCGGCCTCCTTTGTCCTTCAAGTGTAACATTCGATCTTTCATGAAGATCGAATATCCCTTCTCTAATAGTTGGCCCATGCTAAGGAGATTACTTTTCATGTCAGGCACATAGTAGACATCCTCAATTGTCCCTTCTTTGCCATCCTTTTGAGAAAAGCGTATTTTTCCTCGGCCTTTGACTTGAACCTCCGACGCATCTCCAAATGACACGTGCCCATCTTCTATCTCTTGGATCTCCATAAAGAGATGTTTGTGCCCACTCATGTGATTGCTAGCGCCTGTATCGAGATACCAGACCGAGTCGCTATCAGGAATAATGTCTTTATAGGCCATCATGAGAACACCATCGTCTCTTATCTTCTCTTCCGTGACTAGTTTCGCATTTTCTTCTATCTTTTTGTTGGAGTAGCACTCTTTTGCGTAGTGTCCATATTTGCCGCATTTGTAGCACTGGACATTTTGACGATTTGACCGGCCGCCTCTACCACGACCGCGTCCTTGACCACGCCAATTTTGTTGGCTTGGCTGGTCCTTTTCTTTCGAGTTGTCTCCGCGTCCGCAGCCTCTACCGTGACAACGACCTCCACGGTCGCGTCCTCGACCACGCCAGTTTTGCTGGGCATACATCGTCTTGTCCTCCTTGATAGTTGCCTTAGATTGTAAGGCCTCTTCGAGCAGATCTTGTTTCTTCTTCTTCCATTGCTCATGCGCCTCGAGAGAACCGGCGAGATCATCTATGGTCATCTCCTCCAGATTCTTCGACTCCTCAATTGCGCATACAACATTTTCAAAATTCTCGGTCAATGACCGCAGAATCTTCTCCACGACCCTTGAATCGGTTATGGTTTCTCCATTGCGTTTGAGTTGATTCACCACCGTTTGTATACGCGTGATGTAGTCAGATACTCCTTCTGACTCCTTCATTTTCATGGCCTCCAATTCACCTCGTAGAGTTTGAAGCCGCACTTGTTTAACACGGTCGGCGCCTTTGAAGACTTTTTGCAAAATCTCCCATGCCTCCTTCGAAGTTGCCGCACTAGCAATCTTCTCGAACTCCGACTCATCTACCGCTTGGAATAAGAAGTAGAGAGCGGTCTTGTCTTTCGTGCGCGTTTCTTTCAACGCCTTTAACTGATTCGGCGTCATGTTATCAGTAGTAGCTGGCTCTGTGTAGCCGTTTCAACTACTTCCCACGCGTCTTGTGCACCAAGCAACACCCGCATCTGAATGCTCCAATTGTCATAGTTCGTCTTTGTGAGGCGTGGTAGCGGCATCTGCCCCAGCGGTGTAGGCTTTTGTCCCAGCGGTGTACTCCCGGAATTTGCCATGGCTGTCACCGACGGTCTTCACCTTCAGCACTTGTCTTCGCTTTCGGTACTTAGTTTTGCCTTCGCACTTAACTTCGCCTTCGGCAACTTGTCTTCGCCTTTGCCTTTAGCACTTGTACTCGCCTTCGCCTTCAGCACTTGTACGAAGTGGTAGGGGCGGTCTTCTCCAAGCTTCAAGCTTCAAGCTTCACAATGGGATCACCTCCCAAAGAAGCTTCAAGCTTCACCTTGCTTCAAGCTTCACAATGGGAATCACCTCCCAAAGAAGCTTCAAGCTTCACCTTGCTTCAAGCTTCAAGCTTCACAATGGGAATCACCTCCCAAAGAAGCTTCAAGCTTCACCTTGCTTCAAGCTTCACAATGGGAATCACCTCCCAAAGAAGCTTCAAGCTTCACCTTGCTCTGATACCAATTTTTTAGCACAAGAAGAACTAAAAATATGAGGAGGAGGAGCAAGGAGGAAGAACACAAAAATTTCTTTTCTATCAAACTCTTGCTCACTCATTTCATTCAAGGATGACAACACTATTTATAGACTCCTAATGACTCTTGAGATTCCACACACATTGGAATTTCACACACAAAGACTCTTAGACTTCCTCACAATGACTCTTGGAATTCCACACACATTGGAATTCCACACACAATGACTCTTAAACTTTCTCACAATGACTCTTGGTAATTACAAACTACATAATGCATTTGACCTCTCATCTCCTTAATTAATATTGTATTGGGAACTCCAAGGGACTTTGTTTGAGTTTATCTTTCAACAAAAACTATAAAAATATTCCAGTACAGAATGAAGCTCACATTGAGTAAATAAGCATGAACCTCAACTATAAGGTTTAACTAAAACTGAGATTATCAATCACATAATCATCAAGAATTTCCAAACTATATGGGTCTGCCTTATGAATCGTTCTGCCAGTCATTATTATGAAGAGGCAGATGACAAATATCTTGCCATAATAGAAGCAACAAAAAGGTAATCAAATGCACAAATTTACATACTTCATAAAAGATGCCTGTAAAAGCAAATTTCATGTTCAGAGAAAATTTACATTTATCAATAACACTTACCTAATCATAACCTCCAAAAGGATAATACAAATTAGAAGTCGAACAACCAGCAATATTGATGACAAAGATACTAGGAGTCTACTACAAACAAATCTAAGAAACGCGTAATATCCTACATAACCCAAAATATTACCACTTAACCCAATGTGGACAAAGAAAATGAGAAACTGCGGCTTCTTTGCTTCACCAGTGGGATTTAATGCCTTACTACAGAAAATCAAATGATAGATAATTACATCCTAAGAAGCATGGACATGGACACGGGCACGGGACACGGCACTGCCTTATAAAGTAGGACACGGTGACATGCCGGCATAGCACTAGAATGTAAAAATAATAATAAAGAGTGAATTTGTACATACATACTTGGGCATGACTGCATCTAAAAGTCCAAACATCTAATAATATGATGATAACATATAACCTAAAATTGTAACCTATCATATACTTTAATGAATTTGCAAAAGGAATAGGCCTTTCTCTTTAACTCTCCATGTAGAAGTTCAATGCATTCAGTTCTTATATAGAAAAAGTTCAACATATTTGAACTTTAATAGTTCTTATACAAATCAATATTTCGATGGAGTTTTCCCACTATATTCTTTGATATATACATGACGGTAAATAACTATCCGGAACATATGATAGGGTAATGAAGTGCATGAGAATCACAAGACATCTGTCACAAAAAAGTTTGACATGTGACTAGATTGAAAAATGCGTTTGGAAAGTGTCCGAGTGTCCAAGCGTCAATGTCCACCGCAGGTGAGGGGGTGTCTGACACGAGTAGAGCTTCATTGTAGAAGTGTGCATGCTACATAGGTTACATCTATAGAAAGAGATCATGCATTTTACAGATCTCTGTGATGGAAAATTCCTCCTGAAAGACAGAGCAAGGTCAAGCACTAAAACATGCTTCTCACATGCCAGATTCTATTATCGTTATATTAGTGCATCTTGAAAAGAATGACCTAAATTATTATACTTTGAGGACACATTAGTCTACAACTATTGATGCATAAATCTGATGATTGAATGAAATATTTAGCAATCATGAGCGTATGTCGCCTGGACTTGAACCTACGTCTTCCTACAGCACATCCTTTTATCATCAAAACACATAATCTCTAGAAAAATGAGAACAATGCACAAAGCACTGTTTCAAGTAAGACAACAAAGTAAAAGTAGGTAATATTTTAGGCCAGATTTCACTAATTTAAATGATGTTTCCTCCGCTTTTTCAGATCAGATCAGATTGCTGAGACTTGGCTAATGTACATGTTGACACCTTGCCAATGTTTCATAGAAGCAAAAGGATAATTCCAAGCCACCTTAAAGTGGCTGGCTGTTAAGACTGGAGATGAAGATTTGTTTTTAATTCAGTTTTTGTGCTGTTGCACAGCAGGAGCAGTGGATACCAATAGCTATGTTGCATGCACCCTAAAGCACATCAAAGCTTGTACACACATAAATGTAGGCCATTGTATTTGTTGTCTCTTAGGACCTGTCTTGTGAATACAACCGATTGGCTTGTTTCTATGCATCCACCAACTAGTGCCAATTAGTAAACCATATTCATAAATGTAGGCATCCTTTCCTTCAAGGTATATAGACAGGCAATTTCTATGTAAGTATATTAGAAATCAAAAACATTATAATATGACTTTTTAGTGTATAAATCTTGCTTGTTAATGGTAATGTCAAGTTATAATCAAATCTTGTCACTATCAACCTAGATTCTTTAAGAACAACTTACTTTGAACAATAGTTCCACGGAGTCTATCAGCAGATACATTTCAACTCCATGGCATCTATGAAGAAGAATTGTTCAAAGACAACAGAGAAATTTTGCATCTGACACGCCAATATAATCTGAAGGACAGACTGGAAATTAACCTCAAAGAACCTGAACTCTTCTGCGGCAGGCCTTATTGATGAAAAGGTTAGAATGGAAAGTTGAAGAGCAAGCATAATGATTTGAAGACAAGAATTCATCAACAACAGAGGAATTTTACATCTGAAACACCAATAATAATTTGAGACTACAAGAGGACAGATTGGTAGCTAACCTAGAAGAACCTGAAGTCTTCTTCCAGAGGTCTAATTGGTGAAGCGTTAGAAGGGAAAGTTGGGCATCAAGCATAATGATCGGTCCTAAGAGCAGTTGATGTCAGCTAAAAGACAGTTCCCATGAAAGAAGCTTCTATTGGGATCCCAAATTTGTCAATAAGTTCACTTGATCATGGATTAACAAGTTCTGCATGTAAAGGGGAACTTTCAACAGTTCCGTCATGGAACATAAGCAACTCATATCTATCAGCAAATTTCATTTGACCCAAAGCAGCTAAGATGAGTACATAACTCAGGAAGCTCCAAACAATTGGGGGTGGGGGTTTGATTGGTTTTGTGTTGGGGGTGTGTGGGGGATTAGGGAATTCTTACAAGACCAACATTGAAATAGAAGCTGCTTATAGAATGAAACAAGTTGGAAAAGTAGTAATGCTGAATGCAAGAAATGAGCAGTGACTAATATCAATAATTAAAAAACTACAGATGATGGGGAATGTTGTCCCACACTTTTTACTCATAAAAGAAATATCAATCTACTGGTGATGTCTTAAAAAGTTGAGAATCTTTATAGAATAAATCATCAAGTATTCTGCAAGAAATTCATGATTAATCCTTGGCATTTTTAGTAGCTCAGAAACAAATTGCCAATAAAGAGAATTTTGATTCTATTAACAAATATATGAATGTAATAAAAATTCTTCCAACAGTAGTAGTACTATTTGTGCTGCATTTAAATGACTGAGGTCTTTAATGTTACCTTAGGTATCCACTCATGGGGACAAGAAAAGCCATAGAACTAAAGATTGCAGTAAGCTGAGATTCTTTGAACATTAAGAACACATGATATCATAAAATTTAACTAAATATAGGAAGGTGTATTGGGTACAAATGTATTGCTCAAGTTTGAGATGCCAAACTAGTCAATATTACAAGAGAATTCTTAATTGGCATGATAGTCTCGAACCACGTGATAATACATGGTGAAAGAAAGTATCAGAGTAGAATAATACTCCATAGTACTCTCTGTACAGGAAAAAGAAAAGAGAGAGAAATATTACCTCCTTCCAACATCAGAAATTTTCTAAAAACGCAAAGATGAGTTATCAGCCAAATAATAAGCTACTAGAGCTGAGAAGAACTGCACCCCAATAATTTATTTTCGTACATTTCCATAACTTGATAGACAACATGAAATCCTCTGAAACAGTGTCAAAGAAAAAGCTAGGAACTGTCAAAAGCCACCATATTTGTCTAATATCTACTTTGGCCCATTTTCGTGAATTGAGGTAGAACTGGTCATTAAGGCTTCATCCTGACGAAGGGCCGGAGCTTTTTGAAAAAAAAGAATAAAGGAAACCAAACAAAATACAAGATGGAGATAAAACAAGAGCAAGTACTTTTCAGAGTTAACACAAAAAGCTACCACCTTCACCCATTGTCATGCTGCTCTTGTCCAAAATTCCTAAATTTTCCAAAAAAGAACAAAGCTCTCGACTATTCTACCTTATCATATGAATCGTGCAGATCAAAAACACCAGCAACAACAGGAAGTTATGGATTCTTCAGATTTATTAAAATACAGAAATAACAAGTGTATCTGATAAAAGAGGGTGTGGTGTATAACTGTATATAGTAGGAATAGATTACTTTCGGATGCTAAATGTTGACATTGACCAAACAGTACAGACTAAAGTTGTTTATTTGTTCGACTTCAGAAAGCAAAATATATATTATGATTCACAATAAAATAGAAATTTTCAACATAAAGAAAATTTACTCCCCCACAAATGTAAATATCAATATGGTATATACCAATTTTTTCTTATCCATCTAAGCTTTGGTTTAAATTCAAAGTCCTAAAATTTCCAAAGTAACTTCGTGTTCCCCACAAAACATGGATGCTTGTGCAGACCAAAGAACATAGCATCACGCCCTAAACCCAAACAGTCAAGCAAGCTCTCAGCAAAAAATGGTCAATAATAAACTATATTAATTTGAATAACTAGACTCTAATTGATTTTATAATAGTGCCAATAAATCGCAGAAAATGGGAATCATATTGACATCTATTCATTAAGCATTTAAGTACCAAAGGTTCAAAATATAACATGCATGAATGTATGATTGTGTACTGAGATAAATCCCATCTTCCTAGAGAGAACCTACCAAAGTAGACCGCCAAATTATATTTTAAAAGAAGAAAAGAGAATAAAAAGTGGCCCGCTCAATCAAGAAACCAATCACTAACATCATGAACTATGACTCATAGAAAGCACCAATGAAATTGATAAAAGCATGGTTGTTTTTTATTTCAAGTTTCATCTACTCACAAATATGCTCAAGGAGATGCAGCATTAGCTTTCTGAAAACATGAATGTTCTTAATTAAGGTGTAAGGAATGTTGGCCAAAAAAATGCTAGAGAGGAAAAAGATCGGTTGACACTTGACAACCAGAAAAATAGACCACATATTTTTTTGGCCCCATCCTTTTCCTCCTAAAAAGGCTGAAATTTGCCTAATTTTTGTATTCATACAGAGTTGCAACATGATTAAGATTGTATTGTATGATGTACACTCTGATCCAGGTACCAAGTACCTTTTATTATGTTACTTTACCATTCATACAGTTCATGCACCTTACAATAATAATGTATCAGTTTGATTGTAAATGACACAACATTGGAGGATTATGTCCTTTTATATATTTGAGAAGGTCATTCAAGGAAAAGAAGAAATTGAGAAAGCCACCATTGTAACTACATTCATACAATCCAAGATGTCACACATAAATAACATTAGGAAGCATACCAAGTAACCAACTACTGGTCAATTGGGTAATTAAGTCATATGAATAAAACGGGACATTTATTGTTCTTTTTGGAAAGAGTTCCATGTTGATGGTGAGTTATGTTATGACCTTCACTTGACATAGGCAGGGATCTACCGATTTGATCAGCCTGAAAATGTCACTTAATTATTCATGTTTTTTTATGGCAGCTGTAGAAGAATGTGGAAACCAATCCATTTTACAAAGATTTTCAAAGACGAGCATTCTAAATGTTGCATGATAAAAAAATGGACAACATTTTAAATTCACTTCAAACAAGATATGCTTGATGACAAAGGCAAAAACTTCAGAATGAATATGTGTGGAACAGATTACACATAACCCATTAGTATCTAATTATGCTTTTTGAGTTCCTTTCAAGCGTTTGTCAACTACACATTCATCATTTTATGATTAGAAGACTACAAAAGCACAAAGGACGAAAAAGTTGTTCATAGACAATTACACTCATGTTACTTCTTATTACTAGTTTATTTCTCGCCACGCTGAAAATTTTCCCTAGACTTGTTGAATAATTGTATCAAATTTGCATTTCTATCTACAGCTTTGAGTGAAACTCTACTTACAATACACTTTCAAGATGTCGCGGGAACACACAATTCTTATACATTTACGGCGAAAGCAGTAAATATAAATACTTTAAGCTGTTGATGAGCATTTGCTGCAGATTTCTGACGTCTAGTGGTGTTTTCCATAGTAATAACCTTCCAGAATGCAAGAATCACAAGGTTACATGCAACCACTTAAGTTTGAACTTGCCCCCATATAATTGTTTATCCAATGGCATACAATATGAAAATCCTCAACCACTCTTCCAATCTGCTTCTTTCTATAACTCCAAAGATCTAATATACCAGTTTAAGTAACAGCGCTTAAAAGATGGAAGACCACAAAATATATTTAAGGAAAAATCAGCTACCAGTTCTTGAGGGGTAATCATGATATCATAGTTAAGATAATAAGCAGGAGAAGTTCTCAAGCATGAGATCATGCATAGATTTCCAAAAAATCATGTCTTAGGAAATTAATCAACATATGTAAGCATGAATTTTTGGGCTCTATAGTCAGGAAAAGGTAAAACAAATATAGCAACAACGTGAAGGAGCATATAGTTCTCATTTAAACTGCCCTCTACTTCATATAAAAAAAAGCTGTGTGCATAACATAAATAAGTCATCAAATCACCAGTGAACAAATCTGAGTCTGAGTGGAACTCTGTACTGTCAACATCATCATATCCCCTACATACACCCTGCATAAGCCAGAAAATGAGTTATATTACTTCAAAATTATGTTTCTCATTCAGTCATTTGTAATTTTTTTCCCCACTCATGTAGTGACCTTACCCTACCAAATTCTAGTGTTTGATCTAGAACACGGTGTTAGCTCTCTTAACAACCCGCTTTAGCTATTTTTCCAATGTGAAACTTGGTTCCCATTTTGATTTACGGAAGTTAAGCTACAAATGATTAGAAATTTGAACCTAAAATATATACAGATAGCCATGTCTAGAATGAAGTTCACATCGACCAAATAAGTAGAGATCTCAACTATTAGAACTAGAAATTGAGATGATCAATCACACAAACATCAAGAATGTCCAAACTCTCCTGTAAGCCTTATGGATCATTCTTCACCAATCATTCTTATATTGAAAATGGAGATGAGAAATATCTTAGCAAGTAAAAGAAATGAAAAGTAATCAAATGCACAACAGTATGCACTTCATAAAAGATGTACTATCTCAAGCAAATTTCATATTTAAAACTAGGGATGCCTACATTAAGCAATAGCACTTACCTCATCATAACCATAACCTCGAAAAGGATAACACAAATAAGATGGCAATCTACGCAACAATAAAGCTGATTTCAGATAAAAGGAGAGAACATACAGCCCTCTGTTTGGCTCAAAATACAATAAAATATAACTATGAAAACAGACATATTTTAAATATAAGCCTATTTTTTAATCTGAGACAAGTTATACAAGCATAAGATCAAAATAACCCACTTGAAGAAGATGATGGTATAATCAAATAAACAATTATTGTCTTAGCACATTTGATGTTCCCCCAGTTCCAGTTCTAACAAAAAAGTACCAACAAAAGAACAATACTAAGTGACAACAAATATATAAAATCCAATGTAAAGAGTTTATCATACTAAACACTAAGATACTAAGGACATTGAAATCAAATTTATCTGAAGTCACTCAAGAAATGAAAATCGAAACCTTTCTTCCAACAGAAACTGAGGAGCATTATCCAATAAAATCATAGGTGCCTGGCTTGGAAATCCTTCATGAAAGCAACCAGCTTCTGCACTCCAGCCAACGGCATGGCATTATAAATGGAAGCCTGAACTCCCCCAACCGACCTGTGACCCTTGAGCTGCACCATCCCTTCCTTGGCCGCCTCCTCAATAAACTTCTTCTCGAGCTCCGACTTCTGCAACGTAAATGGCACATTCATCAAAGACCTCACCGCCTTCTCAACGGGGCACACATAAATGTTTGCAATTGCTTATCTTTTTCTCTCTTTACTCACTTGTGTTTATATATCTTGTATGTTCATATTCTTCATATCTTTATATGCATGATATTACTTGTATTCAATTGATATACATGCTTGAGATTGACTAATTGGTTAATATTGTTTACTTGCTTTATTAGTGTAGAACTGTTAGTTTAAGTTTTTAATTACACATTTGAGTAGGACATCACTTATTCACTCTCTCTAGTTGATTAAGTGTAAATCTCACTTATATGTTTAATATATAATTTTTAAATATTAAAAATATCAAATTTATTACTATTTAATATTCAATTGACAAATTTATTGTACATTTTAATTTCTAATAGAAGATTTATTTTAATAATATTGGTATTATTTAAATCACCAATTAGTTAATTTTGTGACTAATTTTTTCACTAACACTTTCACTATACTAACCAAACACCGAAAAACATAACATACTTTTTCACCTACAATTTCACATTACAATCAAACACCGAAAAACTTGCACAAATCTCAATTTTCTATTTACACTTTCACTTTTCTATCTCTATTTTTCACTTGCACTCTTTTCTGGACTGTTTGGATTCAAGGAAGTAGGCAGAAGTGAGGAAGTAGGAAGTGCAATTTCTCACTTTCGTTGTCCATCCAAACACCGGAAAAAGAAAATGAAAAAACCCCTTTTCCTTTTCTCTTTTCCTTTTACACAACCATTTCCTCACTTTCTGGGTGCTACAGTTAATTTTATGGTGATGTAAATTTCATTTTTAATAAGTTGTAGTTTAAAACAATTAATTTTGTAGTCATGTAAATCTTAATTGCATTCTAATCACAGTCCAAATTTTTTCATGATTAATTTTTATTTTAATATTATTTTATGGTCAACTTTATGGTCAATCTTTTCACTTTCACTTTCACATCATTAACCAAACAACGAAAACATAATATACTTTTCTACTTTCACTTTTCAATTACCAACTAAACATCAAAAAAATACACATAAATTTTTATTTTTCAAAAAAAAAAAAACTTACTTCTCACTTCTTCCCACTTTCTTGAATCCAAACAAGCTACAATTTGCAGCAAACCAAACAAATTGATATTTGTTAGGAACCATGAGCAACATGAGGTCTATTGCTCCCTTCATTAGCATGACAGGCACGTGAAACGACTGCCTTATTGTCTGTCCTATGCTGGAACCTCTAAAAGATTTGACACGGAGATGGCTATTTCATAGGATTCTAGGGAGATGTCCATGGTGATGAAAAATCCAGAACTGATTGCTGATTTGATTCTAAGTTGACACTATTTTGACTTGGAAGTTATTTTGTTGTGTAGTGGTGGCATAGAAGTGTAAATGATATGGTGACTTGAAATGTAGTTAGAGGGCCTCAACCATTCAGGTGTCTTTTGAGTGTTCCTCTTGCCATTGGCGTATTTGTTTTGGGGCCGAAGCGGGGAAGTGAGAAAGTGAGAAGAAGTGGGGAAGTGAGAAAGTGAGAAAACTCATTTCTCACTTTCGATGTTTGCTTTGAACTGAAAATGAGAAATGGAAAAACTTATTTTCTTTTTTCTTTTTTCTCTTTCACATATTTCTTTTACACAACTATTTTTTATTTTCAGAGTGCTATAATTAATTTTGTGGCTTTATAAATCTCATTAGTAATAAGTTATAACTCAAAACTGTTAATTTTGTGGTCATGTAAATCTCACTTGCAGTCTAATTATAGTCCAAAAAAACTTCACAATTAATATTTACTTTAATATTATTTTGTGGTCAATTTTTTCACTTTCACTTTCACACCACTAACCAAATCCCGAAAAAATAATATACTTTTTCACTTACACTTCTATATTACAACCAAACACCGAAAAAAGAAAACGTATAAATACCAATTTCCTACCTTTTCTCATCTTTTTCTCTCCATTTCTCACTTTCATCTTTTCCTCCCACTTCCAACAAACCAAATAGGCCTATAAACTAAACCCTAATAAGTGATAGAATCCTGAAAAGTCGTTATTTTGAATTCTATCGTTCGTTCACCTAATTCTTACATCTAGTTTTGGAAATGGGGTTTAGTTTCTCAAATCGTGATTTCATGGATTTTATCAATGAAACTCCAAATTTTGTAAGTAACTTGGTCGGCATTTGGAGCTAGCCAAACAACCGCAGGGAAACACAAATAGTCGCAACTGTAGCTTGCTTGGCACCAGTTTGGAGTTTGCTACCCCAGTTGCACGCGAGCAAGTCTTAGAGACTGATTGTTTGGCAGTATGAGAGAGGAATATAGGCTGCTCCAAACTTTGGGTTGATTGTTTGGTGGAGGATGTGGGTTTCTTCCTCCCAGCTAGAGTTGATCTAGATCCTAGGTGGCAAAAAATCGTCGGAACACTGCTGGAGCATTGGGATCAAGGCAAGTTTTTATTTTGTTAATTATTGATTTTTTTCCCCTCCTTGTGGACCCTACGTGGGCTCCACCCCCTTTTCTTTTTCTCCTCCCCTCAAAAGAAACCCGCCATCATCACCGGCTCCAGCAACCAATGCCACCCCATCATCCAATACCCTACGCATCTCCTCCGTCAGTGTGAACTCCCTGCGCCCTCACTTGTGAGCACAACAACCCCGCTGATCCCGCATCCTCTTCGACCTCAACTCACCATCATCACGTCTTCTTTGGCCTCTTCGGATTGCCGCTGTCGGCTGGCTTCACCAACAGGTCACAGCCGCCAACCCCTACTCTCTCTTCTTCAGTTGCTGCTGCCCATGCGCCACAGTTCAGTCTGCTCTTCGGCAACCTGCAACAACAACAATTTCAACAAGTCAGCGCGGATCTCCAATCATCAAGCAAAGACTCAACAAATTCGATGACAGAGACAAGCTACCTGAGAACGTAGCTTTTCAGCAGGTAAATCTAGCTTTTCAGCAAACAATTGTAAACTGTGCGAGTGTCTGATTCTGTTTATTCTTGTTATTTACTAACATTAACATTGTGAAAAGGGCTATTTCAATTTAACTTAGTATTGTCATTGTTTTTTTGAGATTGAGATCATCCAAACTACGCGTGCAAATTATTGTTAAAATCCATCTGATCGCATTACTAGTTTTATATAATTTCCTACCGAAGATCATATTGTTGGGTGAAACATTGCGAGTTCAATTTGATCACTAATACACCACACTGTAGGGTTCTCATTTCACATCAAATTGATTTCACTATAAAATTATAAAAGAGAATCATACATGGGTGTAGGGATGAGAATGGGCATGCTCATGACCCCCTAATCGACATGCCCAATAGAAAATTTTCTATAAAAAATATGAGAAAATCATATTCCTGTAGAAAATTTTCTATTGGGCATGTCCAATAGGGGCTCATGGACATGCCCATTCTCATCCCTACACGGGTGTCCTATTTCTCAAGTTGGTATTTTGTTTCTCCCCTCTTCCCTCTCCTTCTGATAGTCATTTTGTATTCTCTCGAAACAATCGTCAGAACTCAGAAGAAGTATTTTTAAACTAATGAAATAGGAGTATTGATACAGGCCATGGTGATGCACGCCGAAAGTCTAAGTTGAGTAGCCGAAATCTGGAGCAAATTAGCAATGCTAATCTACAGCTACCGTACTTCAGTACTCTCAGATTTTGGGGATGATAACAGTTTCCTGTTTTCAACATATTTTATTAAATGGTTAAATGCAGCTCACTGTCAAAAGAATGTGTCTTGCAGAACTGAAGTCTACATGCATACTAGGAACCAACACAAGAATTATCCTGTGAAATCTCTCTGGTTACTATAAATTCACTGAGCAAATGGGTTGCTTAGCGTATTTGCAACAGTATTTTGATTCTTTATCTCCAGGATACTTGTGTTTTGCTGAGAACACCAAGTGATTGACGCAACAATCTAGATACAAGGTTCAATATATAGGGGAAAAAAATGAAATCTTGGCATATGTTTCTCTATTTCCATGCAAAGAGCTAAAAGAAAGCACTAGATTGAATAACCAAGCTGTACTTTAGATCATGGGCACCAGAATCATCTGAGTGTGAAGCCTAGAAAATATTATTCAGCCTGACACAAGTTGGATATATATTGCCCAGTCCTTTGCCTGAAACATTTTTCCGAGATACATATTGCAAACCAAATGCTTCCATTGAAAATATCCTTCTGAATGCTCAGCAAAATAACTCAAGGTTGGTGTGTGATGCCAAAAGAATTCCTAGTCTACCAAAGAATTTTATAAAATTTGGAACAGATATCAGTCAACATATACATGATGAACTTGTCTCCTTGAGCAAAATACGGTCAATTGGATCTTCGAGCGTGCATATCAGATAAAACTACACAACATATATTCTCAAATGCCTCCATTGAGAATGTTTGTCACGCCTCGACTGATTTTATCCGTTATGATGTCTGCTTTTGTTGTATAATGGACATATCTAACTTCATGAACCAACTGTGCTGTTTCTGCAGCCAGGGTATGCTTTTAGCATCTCTTTAGGTCGAACCAAAGCCATATCTTTGTCTCTGACGAGCGAATTTAGAAGGCAACTCATCACCACCAGCTGTCAAAATCAGCACATCTTCTTACTAACCCAAACAGCAGCTACAATTACATTCGCAAGAGGAGTCTACTTCCAAATCAGTGCCTGCAGCAAGCACCATAAGTTCATATTAGGTGGGAAAACACAGACACAAAAACAAAGATTGCCTTGCGCTACTAGAACCATGTTAATCTGCACCTAAAAATGTACACGATGAGTCAAACAGACTATAGTCCAGAAAACATTGAAAGGTTCTGGTTCAAAAGATTGTTTCTTACTCTATTTTCTGAGTGAAGATTCTTACTTATATATGACATTCTTCAAGTCTAATGCAGCAATTGCCATAATCATGGGCTGGGCTGCACGTTGCTTCTGCTAAGAATCGTTCACATTTCTTTTGAACACGACTCTGAAATCCGACCTAAGAATATTGAAAGCTAAGGAGGTTAGTTGATACAGCCAATCAGAGCTTAATTAACCTACGAATGGGATGACAAAATAGTTGGAAGTTGCAAATTGGTATCAAAAGATCTTAGAAGGGTTTCTCCTCTCTTCACTTACATATTATTGTAATTAGAATATTACAAAAAATATCCTTATATCTAACACTTCAAGCGACGGTGATATTAATATATTATCATATGCTCTTAGCTTGCTACTAGATGTATCTCATTCATGAAGACCTAGGGGCTTGAAAGCAGATCCACCAATTGTTAATTCAACTGCGCATGTATTGTCTGAATGACTTTTTCTAGTACCTTCTCTGATGGGAGATATGAAGACATTTAGGAAGAGTTAATTTAGTAGTTTTATTTTATTAGCAACTTTAGTTCCTAAGTACTTCAGTTGTCCCGAATCCCTTTGTTTGGAACTTTGAGTGTTCAATTTCTACCTTTGAGAAAAGCACATGATTTACATACTCCGACAAGATATGAAAAAACTTTATGAACACTTAAAAGAACTTATTTCAGGATTGTGGAAATAATGGATAGGTCAATACCTCTCCTCAACATTGATGAGTGGGAAACATTGTTGATGTTGTGCGAAGAAGAGGATCAGGAACTCATGAAGTACTTCATGCTCCAAAAACAATTAAAGATAGAATTCATATAAATAAGCATGAAAAAATTACCAAATAACATGATATGAACAAACTACTTCTGTTATTGCAACAATGATTAAGATCCAGTTATTTTGCATATGAATACAAAATGCACTAATCAAATTGCTTAACTAAGTAGAAATAATTACAGAAGTAAATTAATGACGTCCTTTGTCATTAGATGACTTTATTAATATTAGATTCTGGAATGGAAGACAAAATCAATTAGTAAGCTACCATAATCGGTCAATCGTATTTCACATAATGGAATAACTTAATCACTACAACACAGGTCAAGTGAGAAAAACAGAATGTGCATAAGAGGAATCTTACATACATGGAAAGTCTGTTGTACGCTACATTTCACATAGTCAATGCAATTATCTATATCGGTTTAAAATGAGTTAGTGGAATATTCTCAAAAGAAAGGCACCTATCAAATTTGTCAAGAGTGAAATATCTGATTACTATTAATCTTGCTAAAATTAATCACAAAACAGTTAATTTAAAAAAATTAACAACTTGTCTTAATAATTTGATTTTGATCTACAAATTCTCCTCATATGTCCTCCTACGACTACCACAATTATATTGCCTAAAAGCACTTGAATGTGTATAACAAATAAAGTCATGAGGAACTGAGTGCACTAACCTTCCATAGATTACCTAAAGACTAAAATTTGCACGAATGTAAAATTGAATTAAAGATTTTATTTAGTCTAAGAGAAGTTTCTAAAAGCTTAAAGAAAATGAGACTCTATCGAAATTGTAAGAAATGATACCCGAAATTGTTCTCCTATCACATGACCAGTTAAATTCAGTTCCATCAAACTAAATTAATTTCAAAAACATATCCTGTGAGTGACAGAAATGTTTCATCTCAATCTCATATGTACTTGTAACATGTACTAAAAATATTAGGAGACTCCAAAATCCATATTATTTCTAAAATAGTTAATAGTATAGTGCAGGTACAACGCGTGCATATTAACAGGATAAGGACATCATCCAGAAAGGCACCCACATTATATGCAACTGCATCAAGTTAATGGAGTATTCAAATTAAGCAAGATCATATTGAGGTCTTACCCTACTTTGAATTAAAGATGAGGAATGGTATGAAATGTTGAATGCACCAGTATTATACAAAACCACGAACCCCAGTGCAAAATTTTTAGAGAACAGGTATTGTGATGGCTACACCTTGAGGAATGGTTTGCATGGATAGGTAGTTCTCAAGAATAAGATAATATGCGAAGGTAGAAACTCTCCAACCTGATTCTAAGATGTAGGAACCCAATAGTATAGAAGGTGCAGAATTAGTTGTCAGTGACAAGTGAAGGCATTCTTGAACCTTTTAAACAAAAGGACAGAGAATCTGAGAGTTGAAAGCTCAGATATTGCATGGTTTACAAATCCCAATTAAGTTGAGAGTGAGAAAATTTTGTCACTCAGAACCTCTATCAAATAGATAATGGAACCCATCTTGCAATCAATCAACTACTCGGGCGACTTTCAGGTAACCTCGGTATTAGGATGTACCTGCCATAGATTTACTAATTGTCAAAAGATAATGAGGAAGATAATTTAGTGACAACATAGCTAAATTATAAAACTCATGCAAAAAAAAAGAGTAAAATAACAGTAAAAAGAACATGGTTTTCCTCATCTTAGACCACTAAATAGACATACAGACTGGTTCATTGCCATTTTGGGCACATGCAAATGCACGAGAAATTTTTCTTTTCTTTCTTATTCTATTTTAGAATTTTCCATTCCTTTCTTTTCTTTACTTCCCAAATTTTATCCTCCAACATTCTTTGGTTTCTTTTTCATTCAATTTTCTTGTATTATGATTTTGTTCTAGTATCGACTCCTTTTGGCTACCCACGTTTTCTCTCATCTTTGGGCACACTTTTATCACGCCAGGATGTTTGCACCTAGTGGTTTTAAATTCTCATGCAGTTCTTTTTGGTATGGGTAGCAACTTCAAACAGTGATCTCTAATTAATAATATTCTTCATGAAACTTTTGACTGGAAGTCACCATGGTTCCTATCCATTTCTCTCAAAATAGCAGCAGCAGTAATTTTATATGTTTGGAGAAACTTCCCATGGGAGGTGAAGAAAGAGCAACATGAAAACTTGTAAAATGGTCCATAAATTGGAAACAGAGAGAAAGAAGAACATAACTCACCTGAAAGTGGGAAAAGGCACCATGAGAAAGCGAAGGATGATGTTGTCGGAAGCCAAAACATAATATTCTGCTGGAATGCCACCCACAAAAGCCCGTAACTGTAACATCACCTCTTAGGACTATTATCCATCTATTTTTGTGCTTCTGCTTTTCACATTCGTGCTCGAGTGTCTAGATGGGTGATTTTGTGTTAGGAAGTGAGCATAAGTTTTCATTACATGTTGAAAAAAAACTGGAAGTAAAGTAGAACTGGTAATTATGACAATGAGGTATTCAGCAACATTGGAACAAACATATTTAAGGAAAATATTTGGAAGGAGGTGTAGACTCTATTTCTAGTTTCACAAACAATGAGTCAATAAATTCAATGATTGACGAGCAAATATGGAAATGAGACTGTACTTGGCAAAAAAAAAACTAGCTAGACTGGGTTCCAACAAATGCTGCACATCGCTTACTGACCTGATACCCGTCGTGCATCACAGGGAACAAACTTCTGAGATTGATAAGCCTGTAGGCATGTGTCTCGATGAGAAACCAGACCACATAGCTTAAGCATGCACCTTCGTCCTTGTCACCTGGTCCCCCGTTATTGAAATCAAATTACGGCACAAAATGGTCCTCGAAATTGACAAAAGTAGAGCTTCACCATAGAAGTCGCCTCTTTTGGCACTGCAAACAATCAGAAAATTTTAATTTCACGCTAAACCATCATTCTGATATAGATATAGAATTTGAAACATGATCATACACCTACACATCCCAAAGTAGAATGGAGCTGCTTTCTTTCTCCGAGTCTGACTATGCTTTAAGCAACTGACCAGAAAGAAGATGTTTCGTCAATCAGAAGGACCAGAAAGAACATGGAGTGTGAAATTTGGATGTGTGCAAAACTGCATGCTATCACTTCATCCCATGATTGAACTTCTCGGCCAAGCTGTGGTCGTGCCTCTGAAGTCTTCTTTTTCTCTTGCTACTTGTCTTCTTCTTTTTCTTCTTCTTCTTCTTTGATAAATTTTCAATCTCCGAAATTCAATAAAGCATGGATTGATTGATCATTTTGCTCAAAGAAACACCGCAGTTCCCGTCAAATAAAGCTTTAAAAAGAATAACCACTTAAGTAGACAATGCAGGAAAAGGAAATAGAAATGATTATTGTTTTTGAATTCCTCACCTGCACCGATTCCTCAGCTTCCATCAGGTTCAGTTGGCCAGTTGGTGTGCAGTCTCCATGAACCAAATGGGAAACCGAAACAGGTTATGTAAGATAAGAGAGATTACTGGGAATGGGAGTAGATTGCATTTTGTCAAACAGGTGGTGTACAGCCCTGCAGGTCTTCTTCCGTGTCCTTGTTCTTTTCCATTTCTTCTTCAATAATTTCAAACTCTAATTGAGATCAATAAAATTCCAATAAGAGTAAATAAATTAAGGGGGAAAAAACAGACACACACAGAGTGATGACAACTGACCAGCAGGAAGAAAGTTGTTTGCGCAGTGGGCTAACTGGTGGGTGTTGCGAGATGCGAGTTTAGGCGAGTGGTGGTCCTTGATGGCCCCGCAGACAGCTTGCAAGCCCTCTCCCTCCTCCTCCGATCCAACTGCATCCTCCTCCTCCTCTTCTTCTCCTCGTCGTCTCTTGCTGCGGCTCTTCAACTGACCTTGTGTTGATAAAAATATTAGGTATGTGAGCAATCTTGAGCCAGTCACTGCCTGTCTCCCTCTCGCATCTCCTCTCCACAAGAGGACATCCCCAAATACTCAATTTTTGGAGTGCGGTGAGGTGCTGCAGCCCCTCTGGCAGCACTTCCAGGTTGCGACAACAATGAAGCTGCAAAGACTGGAGAGAGGTGAGGCCTCCCAGCCACTCCGGCAAAGAAGTCAATGCTGTGCAACGCCATATTTGAAGATGGTGGAGTGAAGTGAATAAGAGGGGAGGTGTTTGCTGCTGTGGATCTCCCAGAGATGTCAGGTTTCTGTTGTCCTCTATGTCAAGGGATCGGAGGGATGGGAAGTGATGCTGGATAATTCCCTCGGGCAAACAAGTCATCTCTTCACAGTCATATATCCGCAAAGTCTCAAGGGCAGTGAGGTAGTGCAGCTCCTCCCACCAGGAAGAAGTTGGAGTTGATTTGCAATTGAACAGAGTTAGAATTCTGACTCTGGACAATCCTGCAAGGCTCCCTGCTGGCAGCGGCTCCTCTTTTGTAGCATCATCGCTCCCTTTTATTGTCAAATCTACAATGGACACCGGAAGGCCTGGTTGTATCCTTGTTAATTTGGGGCATCCCCAAATTCTCAAACTTGTAAGGGAAGGAAACATCCTCTCCCTTTCAATCTCCCCTGCCTCCACTACCCACTCCTCCAAATTACTCATTTCAGACAACCAAAGCTCTTCTAAGGCAGGAAAACAGGAGGAGTAATCCCTGCCTCCTCCTCCTCCCACCTCTGCAGGCTGTCCATAAAACTCCTCTCCTCCTATTCTTCTAACACCATCCATTCTCCATATTCTCAGAATCTTGAGGGAACAGAAGGAGCTAGGACAAGTCAGCCTGTTCCGAGAGATAGGTTTGATCTTCAGTGGAGGGCTCCTCTTCAATCCAAGCTTCAGAACCTGAACATGCAAGTTCAGGGGAGTCAGAAACTCCCTAACGAATATGTAGGTGAAAGCCAAGTGTCATGTAAAGATAAGTACATGCATGTGTTGATATGATCAAACAGTATTAAGCATCAAAAACTGAATTGAGAGAGAGCATGTATAGGAAACACGAAATGGAGGCCTGAAATGAAAGTAATAAGGCCTGAATAAATCTATTGCTGCCATCTTCAATATTTATACTTATTACTCGTTCTACCCGTATGTCTAGGTATGTGTAATAGCGTCCCAGTACACATACATCCACATATGTGTAAATCGAGGATGTTATTGGAAACCAACGGGGGTATCAACGAACAATGTTTACAGTGGGTCCCGTACATGCCCGGGACCACGGTCCAGGACGTTCCATTGCTGGTGCATGGAACCGGCCGCAAGGCCTACAGGAGGGCCTTATAGAATGCCCTTATCAAGATGGTACCAAGAAGGAGGGAGCCAGCACTCCCCTCAGTCGCCTGGAGGCCCACAGGTCAGACTGGAAATTTTAGTTGCACAACATGCCTAGTGCCACTGTAAACACGAACATATATTGATAGCCGCAAATTTCCCCCGACCCGATGCAAGTTGTTCCTTTTTATGATTTATTATTTAATTATCAATTTACGGGAAATCAAGTGCCTGGCAAGATCAGGAGTTAAAGAGTCATGAGTATTGTCATTTCAAGTCATCGCATATAATCCAGGATAGAAAGTACAAGATTCCCGAAAATGTGACAATCTAAAGTCAGGTATTAATATGATATTGCGGGGTAAGTATCAAGTAGTAGCATGATGCATGCAAGTGTGCCGGGAAAATGATATAATATTAGTCAATCATGACAACGCATGAAAATCTGAAGGATGGCGAGAACACTCGCCTAAAACTTCAGGTAACACCGGGAAATCCCAAGTTCCAGAATTTAAGTAACCAACGCGATTATATATTAAAAAGAGGAGGAGAAGGATGAATCAGTAAAGTGGACGCGGGAAAGTGGGCAGACGCGGGAAAGTGGGCAGACGCGTTAGCAATCAAACAGAGAGGAAGGGAAAGGTGATTTTGTTGGTGGTTGAAGCAAAAGAGATAGAGGTGGTATTGTGATGGTATAAGTGATGGTGGAAGTGAAGATGGTGGTGATCACGTTGGTGTTGTCGTTGCAATTGTCACCTAAATGATTACCGGAATAATCGTAAACGATTACCGGAATAATCAACGGAGAGGTTGCCGACGAAGAAGAGCTCGGCCCCAATCCAAAGGAGGTGGCCGGCCCTAAAAGAGAAGGAGAGAGGTTGATGGTGCAAGTATAGTTCAATTTGACAAAATGGGATTTTGCAAACGATGCTTCGGAGGACGAATCTATGGTTCGTCGCAAAGAGGATGACGAGAAGGAGAAGACGGTATGCTTGGTGGTGGTTAAGGTGGTGTAGATGGTGGTGGGGAAGGTGATGAAGTTGATGGAGAGGATGGGTTCCCTTGATGTTTCTTAGTGAAAAGAGGTTGAAGAAGATGGTATAGTTGTTGGAAATGGAGGAGGAGATGGAGGGGAGAATGGTGGAGGAGCTGGTGTTGGAAGAAATGGAGAAGGTGGGTTGTGATGGCCGGCCAAGAAGCTTGGGCTGCTGGTTTTGATGGCTCCTGCTGGCTGCAAAATGAAGAAGGAGAAGAGAAAGTGAAAGAGAGAGAAGATGGGAGTGTTATATATATAAGGGGGGAAATAATATATAATAATGCCATTCCAAAATGAGACATGCTATCATTCAAAGGCTGCGTCCCTTTCCAAAAGGGCGCGTCCCACACAAAAGCTGCGTCTAGCTGTTGCTGGACGCAGTAAACAAACCTGCGTTCAAGAAATATAAGGTTGCGTTTACAGGAAAAAGACAAAAAGGCATGGGTGTCTTGATCTGATTTGATTTCTTTTGAAGGACACAACATTAAATGCGGAATGGAGAGTGTCTCCACATTAATTGTTGAATCCAGAGTTGGTGAATCTCGCGTTAGGCAAGGAGAGAGAAAAAGCAAAATATCCGGATAGAATTCCGGTATCTGGGAAAACACCGGAAATTCAGTAAAAGCCCGAAAAATAAAGTATCTCGAAAAGTTTTCCAAAATTCTCAAAAATAATAAATATTATTTTAAGATTTTTAGTGAAATCAGTTCTCAGAAATCCAATCTCATTTTCAAGATAAAAATCCTGGAATCCACTGTAGACGGTGTCTACACCGGGTAGGCCAGATTTTTGATAAATTCTAAAAATTCTCAAAAAAATTATTTAGATAGAAAACATGTTTTTAAGAAATACTGTGAAAGCCGTTTCTAGATTTTCAACTCCGTTTGTAAATTAAAAATCCGAAAGTCGGTCATCGACACTGGTCGACACCGGTTTTGAAGATTTACAATTAAATTCTGAAAAATTCCAGAAAATCATGAAAAATCAAGAATATTAAAAAATAATATTTGAAACTAGAATCAGTCAAATCTGAATTCCAAAAGGTCAAATCATGCAGTATTGCTATATGAGTAGGAAATTAAATAACAGAAAATAAAATAAAATAAAATAAAATAAAATAAAATAAAAATACGCTCCAAAAATCAGGATACATAACTGGGTACGTATACCGAGGATGGGGTGTTACAATCCATCCACCTTATCAAAAAATTTCGTCCTCGAAATTTCGATAATGGGGATGTGAAGGCAGGAAGGAATAGGGGTAAGGAATTTTACCAACTAAGATGGAAAGAGTTGGGGGTAACGTTCACGAATAATATCCTCTCGTTCCCATGTAGCTTCTCCTGGGGCATGCCTATTCCAAGAAACTAGTACCAATGGTATTGCCCGATTTTTCAATGTTTTGACACTTCTATCCAGAATGGCCATCGGCTGCTCTTTGTAGGATAAATTTGGTTGTAGTTCCAATTCTGAGTGATCTAGAATGTGACTTTCATCCTTGACATACTTCCTCAACTGTGATATATGAAATACATTATGTACTCCTTCTAAGGATGGTGGCAATGCCAATCGGTAAGCCACATCTCCCACACGATCCAAAATTTCAAATGGGCCGATGTATCTTGGACTAAGTTTTCCGCGAGAACCGAATCGGATTACCCCTTTGGTTGGTGATATCCTTAAAAATATGTGATCACCTGTTCTGAATTCCAACGGTCTTCTATTAGTGTCTGCCCAACTCTTCTGTCGGCTCTGTGCTGCCCGGAGATGATCTCTTATAATTCGGACTTTATCTGTTGTCTGAACTAGAATATCAGGTCCCATAAGTCTTCTTTCGCCGACTTCATCCCAACATATTGGTGACCTGCATTTCCTGCCATATAGTGCTTCAAATGGAGCCATCTTGATACTAGCCTGATAGCTGTTATTATAAGAGAATTCTACCAAATGAATATAGTCTTCCCATGACCCTTTAAATTCTACCATGCAGGCTCGCAACATGTCTTCAAGGATTTGGATAGTTCGTTCAGATTGTCCATCTGTCTGAGGATGATATGAGGTACTGAATTTCAGACGAGTTCCCAAATTTTCTTGGAGACTTTCCTAGAAATGTGATCGGAATCTCGTGTCTCTATCTGACACGATGCTAACTGGAATTCCATGCAGACGAACGATTTGTTTCATATATTTATCTGCAAGAACTTCTGTTGACTGACCTACTCTGAAGGGTAGAAAGTGAGCTGCTTTTGTGAGGCGGTCAACTATCACCCATACTGCATTGTTACCCTTAGGACTGCGGGGTAGAGCTGTAACAAAATCCATGGTGATATGTTCCCACTTCCATTCGGGTATCGGTAACGGTTGAAGAAGTCCAGCTGTTCTCTGATATTCTACCTTTATTTGCTGACAAACCAAGCATTTTGCCACATACTGGGCTATCTCCCTCTTCATGGCATTCCACCAAAAATTCTGCTTCAAGTCTTGATACATTTTATTTCCTCCTGGGTGTATGGAATACGCCGAACTGTGTGCCTCTGCCAAAACTTTCTGCCGGACTTCCCCTGGTGGTACACAGATTCTGTTGCCAAAATAAAGTGCATCATCCGAATGAATATGGATGTCTGTTCTTAACCCAGCTTCTACTTGAGCCCTGAATTTCTGTAATCTGGGGTCCCCCTTTTGGGCTTCCTTAATTTCGCTTATCAGGGTTGGTTGAATCTGGAAGGTCATTAGTTGACCTGACTCATCAGTTCCTTGTATTAGCATCAAGTCCAGCTTTATGATTTCCCGAAGCAATTCCTCCTGTTGAGTAAGTTGTAATAATACTCTGTTCTCTGGTCTCCTGCTTAATGCATCTGAGACTGTATTGTCCTTATCAGGGTGGTACTGTAAGTCTATATCATAGTCGGCCATCAATTCAAGCCACCGCCGTTGCCTCATGTTTAATTCTTTATGTGTGAAGATATACTTAAGGCTCTTATGATCAGTATAGATCAATACTTTGTCCCCCAGAAGGTAGTGTCTCCAGATCTTCAATGCAAATATTACCGCCGCCAGTTCTAAGTCATGGGTTGGGTAATTTCTCTCATGTGGTTTCAATTGCCTAGATGCATAAGCTATGACATGACCATGCTGCATTAATACACATCCTAGGCCTTTTCCGGATGCATCACTATATATAACCATCCCTCCTGTTCCCGAGGGAGTCTTCAGGATTGGAGCTGAAATTAGTCTTTTCTTTAATTGCTCAAATGCTGCAGTACATTCTTCTGACCATAGGTACCTTTCTCCCTTTCTGGTGAGCTTTGTTAATGGGGCTGCGATTTTGGAGAAGTCTTGTACAAATCTTCTGTAATATCCGGCTAATCCAATAAAGCTTTTAATTTCTGTTACTGTCCTTGGGATTGGCCAATCTTTTACTGCCTGGATCTTATTAGGGTCGACTGAAATTCCTTCTTCTGAAACTACATGACCCAAGAAAGCTATACGGTCTAACCAGAACTCACACTTGCTTTCCTTTGCATAAAGTTGTTCCAGCCGGAGAGTCTGTAGCACCATTCTCAAGTGTTCTGCATGCTCTTTGTCGTTTTTTGAATATATTAAGATATCATCGATGAACACCACGACAAACTGGTCCAAATATGGCGAAAAAACTCGGTTCATTAAATCCATAAAGACAGCTGGGGCATTGGTTACTCCGAAGGGCATGACTAGAAATTCGTAATGACCATAGCGAGTTCGGAATGCTGTCTTCGGAATATCTTCTTTCTTCACTTTTAGTTGGTGATAACCCGATTGTAAATCCAACTTTGAAAACACCCGGCCCCATGAAGTTGATCAAAAAGGTCATCAATTCTCGGTAAAGGATACTTATTCTTGATGGTAACTTTGTTTAATTCTCTGTAGTCTATACACAACCTCTTACCACCATCTTTCTTGTTGGCCAATAGCACTGGAGCTCCCCACGGTGAAGTACTTGGTCTAATAATCTCTTGTCAGAATATTCCTGTAATTGCTTCTTTAGAACTTCTAATTCAGTGGGTGCCATTCTGTATGGAGCTTTAGATATTGGGACTGTACCCGGAATGACATCAATGGAGAACTCAATTACTCTGTCAGGTGGAAGTCCTGAGATCTCTTTAAATACTTCTGGATACTCATTCCAAACTGGTACTCCCTTTTCCTGGATCTCAGCAGCAGTCATCTGTGTTTTACCCTTTGTAGGCTTATGTTCTCCTTCAAAGTGGAACTCAGGCTGAAGCGGTATTCTGAAAATGACTTTCTTGTTTCGACAATCAATGACCGCATGGTATTTGCTGAGCCAAGTCATGCCTAAGATTACGTCGTACCCTTTAGTATCCAGCACGAGCATATCCACTGCTAATGTCCTGTTACATAGTTCCACCGGACAATCTACACAAATTCTATTGGAGATGACTACCCCATTACCGGTACTAATCTCCCACTGGTGGTTTAAATATTCAACTGGTATAGAGTGCAATGCAGTGAAACTATCTGATATGTAACAATGAGAAGCGCCAGAATCAAAGAGGGCTAAAACAGGTTTAGAGTGCACCATAATCTTACCTGTTACCACTTCTCCAGAAGTTTGGGCCTCTTCCGCTGTCAAGTTGTAGGCCCGTCCTCTTCCACGACCTGCTGTTGTTCTTCCTCCCCTTGGAGCTGGGCGAAAAACCCGTTGTTGTGGAGGGGGAGGGGCCCTTCCGACCATCAGCCCTGGATTCCTCTGTCCAATAGGTGCAGGAAGTGCCGGTAGGGTTGGTTCACCATCCCAGTTCTCTTATGGGGACAGCCTTCTATTGTGTGATCACCAGATCCACATGCCAGGCATAATCCGTTGGCCCTACGACACTCTTGCTGAGTGTGGCCTGTCCTCTTGCAATAAGCACATATAGGAAGTGGTTGAGCTATCTGAAGAGGGGCTGGTCGAAATGGTCTTCTAAACACCGGGGCTTTGGCAGCTCTGACTGGACCTCCTCCGCCCAATTGCTGGAATGGCCTCTTCATGGCATGTTTCCTCCTCTGATCAAGATTCTTCTTCTCCAATCCTCGCTCCACCTCTCGAGCTACAGTGAGGACCTGGGAATATGTTTTCAGCTGTTGGGGAATCAAAAGGACTTGAATATCCATTTGTAAGCCCTGCTGAAATCTGCTTGCCCGTTTCTCTTCGTCGGCTATCATATACGGAGCAAAACGACTCAGCCTTAAGAACTCAGCAGCATATTCATCAACAGATCGATTCCATTGTTGAAGTCGGATGAATTGTTCTTCCATCTCCTTCTGAGTTGTAGTAGGGAAGAATCTATCATAAAAACTCTTAGAGAACTGGTCCCAAGTGATGGGTTTTTCCAGTCTCGCTTCTTCAGCTAGCCACCAGTTTCTAGCCACATCCTTTAGCTGTATCTTGGCAACCTCCACCTGATCTTCCTCTGGAACCCTTGCTGCCTTCAAGAGATCTGTGGTGTCGATTAGCCATTGCTCGGCATCTAGCGGTCTTTCTCCCCCTGTAAATATTGCCGGCTGCAACCGCCTGAAGTCTGACACGTTGCCCGGCCTTCGTACTTGAGGAGCTGCTATCAATCCTTGCCGAAGGAGTTCGGTCTGCCTTTGTTGATTCTCCACCATATTTTGGATAACCCTTAGAATATCAGTGTTTCCCCCTACGGGCCCGTCCTGTGACTGCCCGGAGTTGTTACGTCCTGACCTTCTATCCATATCTATGTTGGTAAAAGATGTCTGGAAAGAGGAGCGAAAGCAAAAGAGATGGATTTTAGGAATCAGGGGAAGGAATATCAAGAAGGAACGGATAACTTTGTATATTGTAGTTGAAATGTATAACCGAAACTTATGTATTCCAACTGCAAATTAAGATCCTATTAATTTGCAATTAGGTTGTACTGTAGGTGTGAGAGCCTGGGCTCTGATACCAACCTGTAACGCCCCGATTCGGCGGGTACGGGGACGTTACTGCGACGTATATACGCAGGTCAGAAATACCCTCACGTATATACGGTAAGCATCAGTACAGACAAGAATCAGAGTACGGAAACACGTGGCATAGATCCATATACATTCCAACATAAGGATTACAAAGTTATCACAGAGCGTGATATATCGGTACATGTACATTATATCACAGCCAAGTACAAAAGTAAAATTTACAATTTGTACAGCAAAAGGTGCTCACGGGCTGAAGAAGAAGATCCCCGAGCTAGCAGGAAGGATCAGGAACAGAAGGAGCTAGGACAAGTCAGCCTGCTCCGAGAGATAGGCTTGATCTTCAGTGGAGGGCTCCTCTTCAATCCAAGCTTCAGAACCTGAACATGCAAGTTCAGGGGAGTCAGAAACTCCCTAACGAATATGTAGGTGAAAGCCAAGTGTCATGTAAAGATAAGTACATGCATGTGTTGATATGATCAAACAGTATTAAGCATCAAAAACTGAATTGAGAGAGAGCATGTACAGGAAACACGAAATGGAGGCCTGAAATGAAAGTAATAAGGCCTGAATAAATCTATTGCTGCCATCTTCAATATTTATACTTATTACTCGTTCTACCCGTATGTCTAGGTATGTGTAATAGCGTCCCAGTACACATACATCCACATATGAGTAAATCGAGGCTGTTATTGGAAACCAACGGGGGTATCAACGAACAATGTTTACAGTGGGTCCCGTACATGCCCGGGACCACGGTCCAGGACGTTCCATTGCTGGTGCATGGAACCGGCCGCAAGGCCTACAGGAGGGCCTTATAGAATGCCCTTATCAAGATGGTACCAAGAAGGAGGGAGCCAGCACTCCCCTCAGTCGCCTGGAGGCCCACAGGTCAGACTGGAAATTTTAGTTGCACAACATGCCTAGTGCCACTGTAAACACGAACATATATTGATAGCCGCAAATTTCCCCCGACCCGATGTAAGTTGTTCCTTTTTATGATTTATTATTTAATTATCAATTTACGGGAAATCAAGTGCCTGGCAAGATCAGGAGTTAAAGAGTCATGAGTATTGTCATTTCAAGTCATCGCATATAATCCAGGATAGAAAGTACAAGATTCCCGAAAATGTGACAATCTAAAGTCAGGTATTAATATGATATTGCGGGGTAAGTATCAAGTAGTAGCATGATGCATGCAAGTGTGCCGGGAAAATGATATAATATTAGTCAATCATGACAACGCATGAAAATCTGAAGGATGGCGAGAACACTCGCCTAAAACCTCAGGTAACACCGGGAAATCCCAAGTTCCAGAATTTAAGTAACCAACGCGATTATATATTAAAAAGAGGAGGAGAAGGATGAATCAGTAAAGTGGACGCGGGAAAGTGGGCAGACGCGGGAAAGTGGGCAGACGCGTTAGCAATCAAACAGAGAGGAAGGGAAAGGTGATTTTGTTGGTGGTTGAAGCAAAAGAGATGGAGGTGGTATTGTGATGGTATAAGTGATGGTGGAAGTGAAGATGGTGGTGGTCACGTTGGTGTTGTCGTTGCAATTGTCACCTAAATGATTACCGGAATAATCGTAAACGATTACCGGAATAATCAACGGAGAGGTTGCCGACGAAGAAGAGCTCGGCCCCAATCCAAAGGAGGTGGCCGGCCCAAAAAGAGAAGGAGAGAGGTTGATGGTGCAAGTATAGTTCAATTTGACAAAATGGGATTTTGCAAACGATGCTTCGGAGGACGAATCTATGGTTCGTCGGAAAGAGGATGACGAGGAGGAGAAGACGGTATGCTTGGTGGTGGTTAAGGTGGTGTAGATGGTGGTGGGGAAGGTGATGAAGTTGATGGAGAGGATGGGTTCCCTTGATGTTTCTTGGTGAAAAGAGGTTGAAGAAGATGGTATAGTTGTTGGAAATGGAGGAGGAGATGGAGGGGAGAATGGTGGAGGAGTTGGTGTTGGAAGAAATGGAGAAGGTGGGTTGTGATGGCCGGCCAAGAAGCTTGGGCTGCTGGTTTTGATGGCTCCTGCTGGCTGCAAAATGAAGAAGGAGAAGAGAAAGTGAAAGAGAGAGAAGATGGGAGTGTTATATATATAAGGGGGGGAAATAATATATAATAATGCCATTCCAAAATGAGACATGCTATCATTCAAAGGCTGCGTCCCTTTCCAAAAGGGCGCGTCCCACACAAAAGCTGCGTCTAGCTGTTGCTGGACGCAGTAAACAAACCTGCGTTCAAGAAATACAAGGTTGCGTTTACAGGAAAAAGACAAAAAGGCATGGGTGTCTTGATCTGATTTGATTTCTTTTGAAGGACACAACATTAAATGCGGAATGGAGAGTGTCTCCACATTAATTGTTGAATCCAGAGTTGGTGAATCTCGCGTTAGGCAAGGAGAGAGAAAAAGCAAAATATCCAGATAGAATTCCGGTATCTGGGAAAACACCGGAAATTCAGGAAAAGCCCGAAAAATAAAGTATCTCGAAAAGTTTCCCAAAAATTTTCAAAAATAATAAATATTATTTTAAGATTTTTAGTGAAATCGGTTTTCAGAAATTCAATCTCATTTTCAAGATAAAAATTCTGGAATCCACTGTAGACGGTGTCTACACCGGTAGGCCAGATTTTGATAAATTCTAAAAATTCTCAAAAAAATCATTTAGATAGAAAACATGTTTTTAAGAAATACTGTGAAAGCCGTTTCTAGATTTTCAACTCCGTTTGTAAATTAAAAATCCGAAAGTCGGTCAGCGACACTGGTCGACACCGGTTTTGAAGATTTACAATTAAATTCTGAAAAATTTCAGAAAATTATGAAAAATCAAGAATATTAAAAAATAATATTTGAAACTAGAATCAGTCAAATCTGAATTCCAAAAGGTCAAATCATGCAGTATTGCTATATGAGTAGGAAATTAAATAACAGAAAATAAAATAAAATAAAATAAAATAAAATAAAATAAAATACGCTCCAAAAATTAGGATACATAACTGGGTACGTATACCAAGGATGGGGTGTTACATGATTACTCTCACATCAAATTCATCAGACACACAAACCCAACATCTAAGGTCGAACGACGATTTTATGCTCTCGTCATTGTAGACTAGCTGAGCAAGTGTAGTTTTTCCTAGTCCTCCTAATCCAGTAATCGCAAGGACGCAGAGGTCCTCATCATTTTTTTCATTAAGTAAGAAATTCAATACCTTATCTTTATCGTCACCTCTTCCATAAACTTCAGACGTTATCACGACGGAGTGCGTTTCCTCGTGTCTTATTCTCACTGATACTGACCCCTGTGTCAAGTGGAAGTTTCTCCTCTCTTCTGCGATTGCATCCAATCTCTCCAGCAAATCTTTTATTTTCAAAGCAATTCTGTGGCGAAATGCAATATGATTGTGAGAGGAAAAGAAGTCACGCACCTGCCCCTTCAAATGATGACCATGATTCTCCATCCGTCGTCGCAGTGCTTCTGTCTGGATCTCGTCCATCACATCGTCGGCATCGTAAGCCGCATCCTTGAGCTTCTTCAGCCAGTTGCGTAGAGGTTTGTCACTGATGGATCTCTGCTCGGTGTCTTCAAGCACATCCTTGATTGTTGACAGTGTGCTCTGCAGCTTCTCGATGTCTTTTTTGACACCTCGAAGCAAACTGAGCTCCTTCCAGAGACCAGAGCCCAGCTTGTCGATCACTGCTTCAAGAAGAGGGGATACAATCAGTTCCGCCATGGTGAATGCTTTCTCTCTCGATCCCGCTTTGCTCGGTATCAATGGGAGTCACGAAAGGAACATATTGATGTTAAAATCCACCCAGGTCCAATAATAGAGGAAACACACAGGTAAGATGGTCCATGGAATCTCCAGCTGGTGCCTCTAATAATAGAGGGAGCGTAGGTGGGAGGCCACTAATTTGTGATGGTAACAGGTTCGACGACGACTTAAACTGACGTTTGGGCAGTTTGTCAACAAGGGCGGCTGGAAGGAGCAGACAAGAATCCCCCACTGATCTTACTGCTGCAACTAGGTTAGATTTAGGTTAATTTTTGGTCAAATCAAACTATTAAAGTTCCCTTGACCACATCAAAACAAATATTTTGGTGATGATAATATTTTTTATACTCAAATACGCTCTCGACGGGTCAAGCGCCATTTTAAAGAAGCAGTTTTGCCAGAGAGCAACGCTGGCATGACACAAAAAAAGGGAACATAATTATGGGACAGGTGAAGCGGGCATGCTCACGTATCCAATAATCTTGTATTCCCAGCTCTCTTATTTTAATAAAAATAATATTAAACAGACTATTTCTTAGTAAACTATAACTGAACTCCAAAAAATAATATGTACACCTAAAACTCCTTGCATCGCACGCAAACTTTTTTATCATAGAACGTCACAGTTCACACTCTTCAGTTCATTTTCAGAGCAAAAAATATGGTCCATATAGCACAGTTCGTTCAATAATAGACGAGGGAAATTTCGCCACAAATTTTCATTTTCTTTCTTCTTTGAAGCTGATTTATCTCTAATACTATTTTCATTTATCTCCGCAAGGCAACCTGTTCATAAAAATTACTACTGCATAGCATAGCACTGACTCACCCAATAAAATTAACTAATAGACATTAGAAGTGCAATCTAAACTACATAGGATAGCAAAGTACAATTCTCTAACAGTACAAAGCATTTAGTCCAGAAATGCAGGAGAGCAGCAGCAGGTGGCCGAGAAAAAAATTGCAACAAAGTTTTTCCCCGCCTCCTCCTATAAAATTTTAGTTCTTTGCGTTGTATGAATTCATTTGATTTTTAGGCGATTAGAAAAATGAACCCAATTAAAATGAGTCTATAACGGCAGCTTTTGCGCCGACATATCAGGCGATTTATTAACCGATATTTCAAATACCAGTCGCCCGATATTTCAAATATTGGCCATTTTTTGCTGCAAATGATATAGGCGAACGATTTTCCCATATCGTATCGGCAATAGGAAAAAAAAAATGAGATATCGGCTATATCTCAACCGACTGAGTCAATATTTAAAACAAGGCATATGATTCTCGTGTACTACCGACATCATCATATCCTCAACATACACTCTGCTTCAAATATATGTTTCTCATTCATAAATTTTTTTTCACCCATGTATTACCATAACCTAACAATTCTAGTGTTTTATCTAGAACATGGTGTCAGCTCTCTGAATGAGCTGCTTTCACTTAAAAGTCCTGGAAACTAGAGATGATTGGAAAGCTGAAACTAAAATCTATAAAAATAGTCCAGTCCAGAATGCAGCTCAGATTGAGTAAATCAGCATGAACCTCAACTGTAAGATTTAACTAGAAACTGAGATGATCAATCACATAATCATCAAGAAATTCCAAACTATATGGGTCAGCCTTATGAATCGTTCTGCCAGTCATTATTATGAAGAGAAGTGAAGGTGACAAATATCTTGCCATATTAGAAGCAACAAAAGGAAATCAAATGTAAACTTCACATACTTCATAAAGATGACTGTATAAGCAAATTTCATGTTCACAGAAAATTTACATTTAGCAATAACACTTACCTAATCATAACCTCCAAAAGGATAATACAAATTAGAAGTCTTAACAACCAGAAATATTGATGACAAAGATACGAGGAGTCTACTACAAACAAATCTAAGAAACGCGTAATCTCCTACATAATCCAAAATATTACCACTTAACCTAGTGTGGACAAAGAAAATGAAAACTGCAGCTTCTTTGCTTCACCAGTGGGATTTAATGCCTTAATACAGAAAATCAAATGATAAAAAATTACATCCTAAGAAGCATGGACATGGACACGGGCACGGGACACGGCACTGCCTTATAATTAGGACACAGTGACATGCCGTCATAGCACTAGAATATAAAAATAATAATAAAGAGTGAATTTGTACATACATACTTGGACATGACTGCATCTAAAAGTCCAAACATCTAAAATATGATGATAACATGTAACCTAAAATTGTAACCTATCATATACTTTAATGAATTTGCAAAAGGAATAGGCCTTTCTCTTTAACCCTCCATTCCATTAGAAGTTCAATGCATTCAGTTCTTATATAGACAAAGTTCAACATATTTGAACTTTAATAGCTCTTATACAAATCAATATTTCGATGGAGTTTTCCCACTATATTCTTTGATATATACATGTCAGTAAATAACTATACGGAACATATAAAGGGATAATGAAGTGCATGAGAATCACAAGACATCTGTCACAAAAGAGTTTGACAAGTGACCAGATTGAAAAATACGGTTGGAAAGTGTCAGAGTGTCCAAGAAGTGTCAATGTCCACAGGCGACGGAGTGTCCGACACGGGTAGAGCTTCATTGTAGAAGTGTGCATGCTACATAGGTTACATCTATAGAAAGAGATCATACATTTTACAGATCTCTATGATGGAAAAATTCCTCCCGAAAGACAGAGCAAGGTCAAGCACTAAAACATGCTTCTCACATGTCATATTCTATTACCGTTATATTAGCGCATCTTGAAGAATGACCTAAATTATTAAACACTGAGGACATATTTGTCTACAACTATTGATGCATAAATCTGATGATTGAATGAAATATTTAGCAATCATGAGCGTATGTCGCCTGGACTTGAACCTACATCTTCCTACAGCACATCCTTTTATCATCAAAACACATGATCTTTAGAAAAATGAGAACAATGCACAAAGCACTGTTTTCAAGTAAGACAACAAAGTAAAAGTAGGTAATATTTTAGGGCAGATTTCACTAATTTAAATGATGTTTCCTCCGCCCTTTCAGATCAGATCAGATTGCTGAGACTTGGCTGATGTACATGTTGACACCTTGCCAATGTTTCATAGAAGCAAAAGGATAATTCCAAGCCACCTTAAAGTGGCTGGCTGTTAAAGACTGGAGATGAGGATTTGTTTTTAATTTAGTTTTTGTACTGTTGCACAGCACCAGCAGTGGATACCAATAGCTATGTTGCATGCAACCTAAAGCACATCAAAGCTTGTACGCTCATAAATGTAGGCCATTGTATATGTTGTCTCTTAGGACCTGTCTTGTGAATACAACTGATTGGCTTGTTTCTATGCATCCACCAACTCGTGCCAATCAGTAAACCATATTCATAAATGTAGGCATCCTTTCCTTCAATGTATGTAGACAGGCAATTTCTGTGTAAGTATATTAGAAGAACATTATAATATGACTTTTTAGTGTATAAATCTTGCTTGTTAATGGTAATGTCAAACTTCTAATCAAATCTTGTCACTATCAACCTAGATTCTTTAAGAACAACTTACTTTGAACAATAGTTCCACGGAGTCTATCAGCAGATACATTTCAACTCCATGGCATCTATGAAGAAGAATTGTTCAAAGACACAGAGAAATTTTGCATCTGACAATCCAATATATTCTGAAGGACGGACTGGAAACTAACCTCAAAGAACCTGAACTCTCCTGCGGCAGGTCTTATTGAAGAAAGGGTTAGAATGGAAAGTTGAAGAGCAAGCGTAATGATTTGAAGACAAGAATTCATCAACAACAGAGGAATTTTACATCTGAAACACCAACAATTATTTGAGACCACAAGAGGACAGATTGGCAGCTAACCTCAAAGAACCTGAAGTCTTCCTCCAGAGGTCTAATTGGTGAAGCGTTAGAAGGGAAAGTTGGGAGTCAAGCGTAATGATTGGTCCTCAGAGCAGTTGATGTCAGCTAAAAGACAGTTCCAATGAAAGAAACTTCTATTGGGATCCCAAATTTGTCATATAAGTTTACTTGATCATGGATCAACCAGTTCTGTCATGGAACACAAGCAACTCATCTATCAGCAAATTTAATTTGACTCAAAGCAGCTACGATGAGTACATAACTCAGGAAGCTCCAAACAAGGCGCGGCAGGCAGCAAATTTGCAAAAAGATTAGGGAATTCTTACAAGACCAACTTTGAAATAGAAGCTGCTTATAGAAGGAAACAAGTTGGAAAAGTAGTAATGCTGAAAGTTAGAGACGAGCAGTGACTAATATCAATAATTAAAAATCTACAAATGATGGGGAATGTTGTCCCCCACTTTTTACTCATAAAAGAAATATTAATCTACTGGTGATGTTTTAAAAAGTTGAGAATCTTTATAGAATAAATCATCAAGTATTCTGCAAGAAATTCATGATTAATCCTTTAATAGTTCTCGAACCATGTGATAATACATAGTGAAAGAAAGTATCAGAGTAGAATAATACTCCATAGTACTGTCTCTGTACAGAAAAAAGAAAAGAAAGAAAGAAATATTACCTCCTTCCAACATCAGAAATTTTTTAAAAACCCAAAGATGAGTTATCAGCCTAATAATAAGCTACTAGAGCTGAGAAGAACTGCATCCCAATAATGTATTTTCCTACATTCCCATATCTTGATAGACCAACATGAAATCCTCTGAAACAGTGTCAAAGACAAAGCTAGGAACTGGCAAAAGCCACCATATTTGGCTAATATCTACTTTGGCCCATTTTCGTGAATTGAGGTAGAACTGGTCATTGAGGCTTCATCATGACAAACGACCGGAGCTTTTTGAAAAAAAAAAAGAATAAAGGAAACCGAACAAAATACAAGATGGAGATAAAACATGAGCAAGTACTTTTCAGAGTTAACACAAAAAGCTTCCACCTTCACCCATTGTCATGCTGCTCATGTCCAAAATTCCTAAATTTTCCCAGGAAAACAACCCACCCCTAAACAAAAAGACAAAATAAAATAGAATAAACATAATACAGCCATATAAATAAACTATCTGGAGAAAAGCAATAATCCCAAAAGCCAAACAGTACTTGCAATATATGATATAACTAATAAGTAGCCTGCAATGTGTTCTCTGAGGAATTACAAATGTTACAGAGAATAAAGTATAGATAATGGAGTGCCCATGGAGAATTCTTGAACAAATCAACAGAATTTCAGAATATTCAACAGTTGTCTTAGAATATGACAAATTCAAAAAAAAAAAATCAGCACTTATAATACAGGAAATCATTTCAGTAAACAGAGAATTAGGAAAATTTCTAATATTGTTTTCCCTACTATAATAGAACACTTGTAATATAAATCCTTGCAATCATAGTATATGTCCAGTAAGAAAAAAGAACAAAGCTCTCGACTATTCTACCTTACCATATGAATCGTGCAGACCAAAAACACCAGCAACAATAGGAAGTTATGGGTTCTTCAGATTTATTAAAATACAGAAATAACAAGTGTATCTGATAAAAGGGTGTGGTGTATAACTGTATATAATAGGAAAAGATTAGTTTTGGATGCTAAACGTTGACATTGACCAACCAGTACAGACAAAAGTTGTTTATTGGTTCAACTTCAGAAAGCAAATTATATATTATGATTCACAATAAAATAGAAAATTTAAACATAAAGAAATTTTACTCTCCCACAAATGTAAATATCAATATAGTATATACCAATTTTCTCTTGTCCATCTAAGCTTTGGTTTAAATTCAAAGTCCTAAAATTTCCAAAGTAACTTTGTGTTCCCCACAAAACATGGATGCTTGTGCAGACCAAAGTACATAGCATCACGCCCTAAACCAAAACAGTCAAGTACCAGAGGTTCAAAATATAAGTACCAGAGGTTCAAAATAAATCGCAGAAAGTGGGAATCATATTGACATTATTTGTTGAGCATTTAAGTACCAGAGGTTCAAAATATAACATACATGAATGTATGAATGTGTACTGGGACAAATCCCATCTTCCTAAAGAGAACCTACCAAAGTAGACGGCCAAATTATATTTAAAAAGAAGAAGAGGGAAAAAGTGGTCCGCTCAATCAAGAAACCAATCACTAAGATCATGAACTATGATTCTATTTCATATAAAGCACCAATGAAATTAATAAAAGCATGGTTGTTTTTTTATTTCAAGTTTCATATCAGTGATCAAAGAATCGGCCGAGTCGGATACGACTCGGCCGAGTCGTATCCGACTCGGCGACCTCCGTTTGACTCGGAGGCCCGAGTCAGTCTTGGATCGCCGAGTCGACCCGGATCGGGTCCGACTCGGACCCGACTCGGGCGACTCGGCCGAGTCGCGAACGACTCGGCCGAGTCGCCCGAGT